>JBBPBX010076828.1:0-17014 GCA_038048925.1 Garcialebias charrua
AGATGTTTGAAATATATGCACTGTCAAATCACTTTTTTGGATTTATTTATTTGCTGGGATAATAATACTTCATGCTCGGGGTGTAACAGTACATGTATTTGTGCCAAATCGTAGTGATACAGATGTCTGGAACAGCTGCAAGGACCCAGACAAAGGATACGTTTGTCTGTAGTCCAGCTCTCCCACCTGAAAGCTAGTTCCTTTTAATTGTATTTTCAAACTGCCATGACAGAAAAGGAGCAGAGAGTTACAGTGGATGACAAATTGGATCGTTATGACTGAATGTAAATAAATATATATCATATTTGGGGATGAAAGGCTTCTTGCAAATAAGGAAATTTCATTTTGACTACCGGATGATAAGGTTGTTATTTCTTCTAATCTGGACAATCAAGCCAGCATGGGTCGTTAAGTAGTGAGTACAGTACTCAATACTTGTGGGTAGTCTGGTTCTGATCACAAGTGCTTCATGGAAGCTGACTGGCTCCTAATCTGCAACACGAATCATGAACCCCCATGTCGAAATATCAGAGTCAGAGTCAGAGAGTCTTTATTGTCATTTGCACCGCATGTGGTACATGAGATGAAAACGAGATTATGTACACGAGGTCCCAGTTACATCCAACAACAAATGAAAGAGAAAAACAGTAATAACATCGAGAACTAACTAAGAAAAACATCAACTAGTAATACACTAAGCCTAATATAGTGGGAATAAACAGCAGCACGAACATGAGTTTGTATGAGCAGATGGTCACAGATGAACACAGCAACAAGAAAACAGATCAGCATCACCATGATGTGATATTTTGCAGTGTTTATTTTTTTTTTATTTATTCATGAGTCTAACAGCCTCAGGGTAGAAGCTGTTCCTCAGTCTAGTGGTTCTACACTTGATGCTCCTCAACCTCCGTCCTGAGGGGAGTGGGGCAAAGAGTGAGTGTGCTGGATGAGTGAGGTCTTTCATGATACAGGTGGCTCTTTTCCTGCATCTAGAGGTGTAAATGTCTGTGATGGTGGGGAGACTGACTCCAACAGACTTCTGTGCAGCCTTCACCACTCTCTGCAGAGCTTTCCTCTCTTCAACTGTGCAGCCTCCATGCCACACGTTGATGCTGGAGCACAGGATGCTCTCCACTGCACACCTGTAGAACGAGGTGAGAACTGGGCTGCTCAGACCAGCTCGTCTCAGCCGTCTGAGGAAGTAGAGTCTCTGATGACCTTTCTTGATCAGGCTGGTGGTGTTGTTGCTCCAGCTGAGGTTATCATTCATGTGTACACCCAAGTATTTGTAGCTGGAGACCACTTCCACTGCAGACCCACCTATTATCAGTGGGGCATGGGTGTGTTTGTTCCTTCTGAAGTCCACAATCATCTCCTTTGTCTTCTTCACATTCATGTGAAGATTATTCTCTTTGCACCAGCTCTCCAGGTGCAAATATACTGCTGGTTCTACATTTAACTTGAGCTAAAACTTCTCCAGACTCTGGACTCTGTTGGACTTGTGACCTGCTGCTGTCATGTTAAACAAATAGCCACAAAAGAAAATCCCCTTGTTTAAATTTCGAGTCCACCATTGATTCATTAATTCACCGCCCCCTCCACATACAGCTTGGCATGCGTTGTGCACACTGTGGGGGCAGAGCGGACACATGCATACAAACTGCACCCGTGTTCAGTGCCGGTTGCTGGGAGACAGAAACTATATCTAAAAGTATCAAGGTTTTCCAGTCACAGCTGGAGCACCGTGTGGCTGTCAGAGAAAATCCATCAAGGAGGACTGTACTGAACCGTGACTCGTGCTTACGGCGACATCTCTCTGAGTGCCAGGTTCATTTGGCAGTTCGCCTGAACTGCACCCCGAAAAATGAGGTTTGAGCCTCTGTTTGATGTGAAAGGAGCAAAAAGAAGTATAAATGGAGCTGATTGAACTCTCGCTGTTAAAGTGGTTCAGATTGTCGCCAATCATCCTGAGCTCAGGTATTTAATTTTGATGCCCTGGGATAAAACATTTTCATAAGAAACAAGCCAAAAACTGCTAAAAATATGAGAAATTAGTCTATTTATTTTTTAATTAAATGAAATTATGTATATGTTTCTGTAGGAATATTTTAACACGATACATTTGATAATTATAGTTTGCCATCAATTCAGATCAAGAATTGCCAATCATCCTGAGCTCAGTTATTTAATTTTGAACGCAGCGTGCCATTAAATTTGACATCTCTGCTTATAACACAGTCACGTTTAAATCTCCTGCCTTTTCCATCAGCTGGTGTCCTGGTTCAACCAGGTCACTCCTCACAGAACAAATGCTAACTGGCTGTATCCATTTCTGTCAAGAAAAGTTGTAACAACAAGTAGAGCCCGACCGGTATGGAAATTTGGCTATCGCTGATGCCAATATTGGGAGGGGAAGGTGACCACTGATAAATGATGTACTGTAATGGCTGGACATTTTTTAGCTTTGTCCACCCCCAAGAAACTAAATAAACAGCAAGTGCAGCTGGGCTTGTTTATTTAGCACAGCTGTTTGCAACCATGAAGCTAAGCTAATCAGATCCACACGAGGTTTACAAGTGTTCACATTTTCTCCTCTCTTCACCATAAAGTTATCAAGTGTGTTGCATACAGTAAATCTAAATTAAACAAAGAAACGACCTTCCCTGTTCGTTGTTTAAACAGTCAGTCACGTATGACGGTCTAATTACTACTGACTGCAGTGAAGTTTATTTTTCTTTGTAGAGAAGTAAAGATTTCAGACAAACAATGTATTTCATTGAGGATGACAAAGATAAGGTTACTATACTACAGTAACACTAATATATATTTTACTGCTATGTTAGATTTATTGCTCTGGATTAGGGGTTGAACTAGTACATAATTTTAAAACTTGACATTAACATAATAAAACTCGAGTAGAACTCAAGTAGTTGATGGCGTCGTAGGATCTCAAGAGGCAAAAAATAAATGAATAAAACTGCAAAAATAAAATCATTTATTATTTGTAAAAAAAAAAGACCAAGAAAACATTGGGAGTGTACATTATGCTCCTACCATTTATCATACTGCAAATAAGTCACAAGAAAACCAAAACTATTACCGGTAGTTTTTATTATTAAGCTGCAAAAGTGAAAGAAACGTGCAGCACGTAAAAAACAAAACTAAAAACAGTGGGGCGGTCGACCACCCCGCACCACCTCCTGCGGTGCTGCACATTAGGTTTAGTTTTAGCGATTACTATGTTTATTTATTTATTTTATAGGTTTAGAGATGAATATTTTTTAATTTTTGTTTGTGAAACAAGGTCAGAAGAAGCTGGATCTGGTTCGGTTGACTGGACCTGGTGTTACAACATATTCTTTGACCTGCAACAGCTGCATGCAACACTGCCCCCTACGGTCACAATACACGTGGTTACTGAATATGGTGTAAAACCAGTTCGGATGCACACCATCCGTCCGCATGGAGGAATCCATTTTGTAGCTTCTACTAGCTAGCCCGCGCTCGGTGCGGATCATGTGACGCATGATGCAATGACGTAACTGCGATGTAATGATGTCACTACGAATACTCGATGTGAAATTTAAAAACTCGATAGATGTCCTAGGAATCGATGTGTAGATTACTGGAGTAGTCTGTTAAATCACTACTCTGGATAAAGTTTTACAAGACAATAGCATATGCTAGGTTATCTACGGTAAATGTTAGCTTGCTAATTTGAGAGGCATTTAGCTAATGACAAGCGGGTTGGAGGATTGAAAATAATTATTATTTATTTGTTTTACAGATCTGTTAAAATAAACTTACCATGTTTAGTAAAATACTCTACACAGTATTGCTGCTGCGTCGTCTGTGCTGAATGTGAAAGTGAAACTTAAGTGAATGGCAATGACAAGAAGGAAAAAGACAAGAAAGTAGTCTTCATGCGCCCTCTGCTGGATACATTGTACAATTACAGCTGCTTCCAGCAATTTAAGGGTGAAAATTAGAAGTGCTTATATCGGCGCATAATAGGACAGTTATCACTGATAACCCCAAACGTCTATATCAGCCAAAATTATTGTCTCTGCTGATATATCGGTCGGGCTCTAACAACAAGTTTATTTTTCAGAGGATCGCTGAAGTTAGTTGAGTTTGAACACACAGGTTTGATGTTGTCATGTTGTTCACAGTTCGGGTGGACCCATGTCACGCTGCTGATCGTGGTGACTCAGTCTCACCTCATCATTCACAACCTGTTTGAGGGGATGATCTGGTGAGTTCTCACCTGTACTGATTCAGTCCCTCCAAAGATAAAAGGACCATTACTTCTTCGCTCTGAATGCATCCTCTCAGGAAGTAAAATGGAGAGAGAATGAACTCAGAAGCTTCTCTTTATATACCTGAACAGGTTCATTGTGCCCATTTCCTGTGTGATCTGCAATGACATCATGGCCTACATGTTTGGGTTCTTCTTTGGCCGAACCCCGCTCATTAAGGTCAGATGGTTGACAGCAACATGTCTCTGATTATTTAGCCCTTTGTTAATTTTCATAAGAATATTTAACTGTAAAGGATTTTATAATAATCTTTGAATTGGGCTGTTACAGCTGTCACCGAAGAAGACATGGGAAGGATTCATTGGTGGGTTCTTTGCCACCGTTGTGTTTGGCATCTTGGTAAGAAGTTCATTTGTTTTGATTTATATAAAAACATGAATATCTTTATATAAAAAATGAAAGTGATGTGGTGTAACTAAAGAGTGACGCTCTCCTCTCAGCTGTCCTACGTCATGGCCGGGTGCCGCTACTTTGTTTGTCCGGTGGAGTTCAACAACGACTCCAACAGCTTCCAGGTGGACTGCCAGCCACCGGAGCTCTTTCAGCTCCAGGACTACGCCCTGCCCAGTGTCCTGGAGTCTGTCACAGGATGGGTAGGACTTGGCTTCAAAGCAAACAGAGCAACGTGCAGTATGATGCTGTAAGACCAGTTTGCGTCTGTGCGAATGTAACCATCTTGTCTCGTCTCCACAGACCACCGTGCGTCTTTATCCTTTCCAGATCCACAGCATCGCGCTCTCCGCCTTCGCCTCCATCGTTGGACCCTTTGGCGGCTTCTTTGCCAGCGGCTTCAAGAGAGCGTTCAAGATCAAGGTGGGAATATAATTACTAAGTGCTTGTTTTAACTACGGTACACATGTACACAGACAATCATTTGTTTGTTTCATAGCACTAAATGTGTAATTTGTGTTGTTTTCTTCATGTGCTGTCTGTTTTAATGCACAGTGAAACCTTGCTTTGTGTGTGTTCTCCTCAGGACTTTGCCAACACAATCCCAGGACACGGTGGCATCATGGACAGATTTGACTGCCAGTATCTCATGGCCACATTCGTCAATGTTTACATCGCCAGTTTCATCAGGTAAACCATCAAATGCCTGCACCAACAGTTCTAACGTTTAGTCCTTCCCAAAGGTGCCTGATTTTAAAAAATCAAATCCAGATCTTGTAGAGCGGTTGAGGAAACTCTGGATGATGATGAAGCCTCTTCTTCTCTTTTAGAGGATTTATTTTTGATTCGTGTCTTGTTGTTTTGTTTTTTTCCTCAGGGGTCCCAATCCCAGCAAGGTGATCCAGCAGCTCCTGGCTCTTCGTCCTGATCAGCAGCTCCACATCTTCAACTCCTTGAAGGCTCACTTGATAGAGAAAGGCCTGCTGCCCGCTGTGGAGGCCGCAGCTTAGACCCCCCACCCCCCCACAGCAGCTCCGTTTGAAGGTGGCAGAGAGGGTGAAGAGGGCAGCAGCCAGGGGCTCTGTGTGACCCCTGCGCTCTGAGAACATATGTGTGAACACAAAAAAAAAGCCCCGAACAGGCAGCCTTGGGTCATTCCATTTCTCGTGTATGAGAGAGTTGTGTGTGTTGTGATTGATGTCACATTATTCCATTAGAGCCATTATTAATCTGAACACTGTTAAAGTGAATGTTGGTCAGATGGACTTTGTGTGTTCACAGGTCCTCTATCTGTTGATTCTATGTTAGTGTTTGTTTTTATGCCTGTTACTCACTGTACTGTTACTTAAACACTTCATTTAGATTTTGTTATGATTTGATCGTTTCTATTTATACAATGATAGGTTTTTTATAATTGGTGTGTTTTATTCTATCTTAACGTTGTGTCTGTTCTACTCAGGCTGTGGTGACTTGTGCGTCTCTTTTTTTTTCTCTTTCGTTAATCATTTCAAAGCCTCTCGTGCGCGGCCACATCCTGCAGAAGTTTAGCTTTCATCAAACTGCAGTTTCCTGACCCGTCCTGCTGTAGGTTACTTATTAGTATCTGTGTTTTAAGCTGCCGTGTGTTAATGGTGTTTCATACAAAACAATGTTTTATTGCAAATAAGAAGTAATCTCTGAGGCTAATGACCACCGTGTCTTTATGTTGAGGACTAAGAGACATTTTTTTTTGTTTTAAATGTTATTTTTCTCTCTTATAACTTATTTTATGTTTTATATTTGCTGTGTAAGGTGGAAGGACAGTTGGGCACAATGATTTCTGCCCTGCCACCCTCTGCTCCTGTGTTGTAACGGGTCATGTGTGCAGCCTCAGAGCAGAGACGCTGAGCGGGACTTGATCAGTCTGAGCGCTGAGAGTCGAGCCTTGTCAACCAGGTGGGCAGCAGAGTTCTACCTGTTCAGGTTGACCTTTCACAAAGCGGTCAGTTACTGCACTAGCAGCTGTTCCTTGTTTTCTGATTGACGAAGTCCAGACCACCTGGGGAGCTCAGGCAGTCCAAGTCCTGAATGATGTTGAGCTGCTGGGCTGACTCGTTTTGTGAGAGATGGACCAACAGATTGTCATCAGTAATGAGAGAGCTGCTTTGGTTTGCTGTGGTGAAGGAGTTGAGCCAAAAGGTGAAGCACTTGTCATGAGGGGTGGGTTGTGGCCGAAAGAGCGAGACGAGCCGCCTCCATCGGGCGTCTGAGCTCGGAGTAGAGCGCTGCTCCACTGCAGGAGTCCGTGGAGGTGGTTTGGGTTTCTGACAATGCCTCCTGAAGTTCTCCGTTGAGACCCAGGTCAGAACCTGCTGGAGAGAAGATTTATCCTCTCGGCCTGGAGCAAGAGGAGCAGAGGGCGCCAGTGTGGTGTGGGAGGTCTGGTTTTCACTCCTGGACCTGTTGCCTCTGTGATGTGCTCACAGAGTAACAAGAACATAATGTTTATTTATTTTACCGTGCTTCATTGATTTGTGTTCCACCCACTAACACATGTTCTCATCTGAACTCAGCTCCAGTGACATATCAGTAAAAATATTAGAAATACAAGTTCATCAGTACCCTGATGCATGCTCAATAATCCAGGTAGAAAAATCTAAAAAAGCTAAGTCTGGTCCTCTGGACATTCAAAAAAACAAAACAAAGCAAAAAATTGTAGAAACGTTTCGTCTTTCGTCCGAAAGACTTCCTCAGTCTGAGGTGCTGGGTTCAGCTCAGTCTTATAAATAGCCGTTCAGAGTAGTAATAGTTCATCAGTATTTTCACTGTTTGTATTGTGTGAATGATCTGTAAGAACGCCTGGTTATTGGTGTGGCCAAGTTACAAACTCAGCTTGTGTCTGAGTAAAGGAGCTGCAGACGTTCTTCTCACGGCTCCTGTCTGTTGTCTTCTGATCATTATTGATCAGTAAAGTGGAACCAGATGAATTCTGTGGAGTTCTGTTGACCAGAATCTGTAGTCGCTTCTCAGAACGACACGCAGCAGTGAGTGTCGGGGGTCAAAGGTCAGCGCCGAGCACCTAAACATGAACCTTGCGGCCTCTGCTGTCCTCTGAGCAGTACGTTTGTTTCATCTGGAGGTCACCTAAACTCAAATCCATGTTTGAATTATAAATCAGTGTTACTTCCCCCCACGTTTGAATGTACAGTAATCCCATTTTTATTTATGGATGTCAGGATTGTTTCACAATCTTCATTTGTATCTTAAACTATTTATCCAGTAAATTTATTCCCACTCTTCTACAGTTCTCAAGAGTGCGTTAAGATTTTTTTTCTTTTTGGTCATTTTAGTAGAAGAAGAAAACCCTTAAAGCCACATAGGAGCGGAGTATTAAAGTAGCAGAGTTGTTGCTGTGACTGTGGTGCAGTTGGGTGTGTCCTCGGCTCCAGACCTGCTTGCTGTTGTGCGTCGCGGTGCACATTGTTGCACCACCTTGTGTTCTCGTGTTTGAAGTCGTTTCCTGGATGGTAACTTGAGAAGAGGAGTCCTGACAGCTCAGCTCTGTGGTTAGATGTTTAGAAGCAGCTCTGCCTCTCCTCTGCCTGCTGCCACAGACAGACACCAGAGGGCGCCAGAGCTCCTGTCCTCACATGCTGTCCCTCTGTGGAGCTTTGACCTTTTTGTTGCTTCTGCTTGATTAGACATAATAGGAGATGTAATTATTTAAATTGTATTACATCATTGTCTTGTTGCACATCATACACTGCCAGGATCCTCTGAAAGGAATGTCTGCCCCCTGTTCTGTGCAGCCTCCTTTTTTTTTGTAGACACTTTCCTTACAAATCTGTCTGATTTTATTATATATATATACATTTATATATACATATATATTCTTAAACTCTGCTATGTTTTGTTAAACTGTATATTATCTAGAGAATAATGTATTCTTTGATGCTGATATGTGCTTTGCTTTTGGTTCAGAGAAAAATAAATATATTTAAAGACATCATGTGGTCTGCTGTGTGACTGGCTTCTTCTTCTTTTGCTCTTCCCCATTTTTAAACCCGACCAGTTGAATCCCTCGCACCAGTCTTTTAAAGATGGCTCATTTGTTTTATAAGTAAAGTGTCGTAAGCTGTCAGCTGACATTGTATGTTGAGAATGACTGCTACTACCACATCAGATTTTACCCCAGTATCTGTAAAAAATAACTACCAGGTGCTTTCTGTTGTAGTGTCCCAATCCGACGGCTGCATACTACCAAGGACCCGGCCTACCCGGTACAGGGAGGCCGGGTCCTTCAAAGACCAGGAAGACCGGAAGTTCACGGCTGTGAATTTCTTTTGAATTGGGACAGGTCTAGCCTTCACGGTTACGTCGGAGTACGTCATGTTGCCTAGCAACCGTGACGGCGCTCAGCCCAGAGGAAGAAAGGAGCTTGAAATGCTGTTGTTTTTACGGCTTTTTTTAATTCTAGAGGAAATACAGAACTTTATTGCTGCTGGTGGCATGTTTTATATATTCTGCTGACAGATATATCCAACTTACTTTTTTTTTTTTGGCTATAAACGGTAGTTTCATGGATAATTTCATTGTCAGTATTAACTTTGTTAACTTGTGCATAATAAATAAATCAAAAATCTATCTTATTTACTAATAATTTAATAAAACAATATACTAGAATAATATTTATAACTTATTTAAAATTTTAAATACTGTAACTTATTTGAAATTTAGAATACAGCATAACATTTCCCAATATTTTATTGTATAAAATCCATTAGTACATAAAGGGGTTGTAAAAAAAAAGTTAAAAACAGGGTCTTTCATCTATTTTATTAATAAAATAGCACTCAAGTGTTTTCATTGAGCATCAGTAGATTAAACCTCATTATTATGATAATACTTTAATATTTAATAAATAAATATAATACTTTAATATTTAATTTAAAAAAATGTATTTCTCTCTTTTTTTTCTCTTTTGTTTTCTATTGTTTAAGGAAATTCTACCATTGCTGTTCATCGTTCTTTAGTTTTAGCAGGTCGCTTTCGTAAATGAGCCATGAGGCTCAATAAGATTTACCTGACTAAATAAAGGTTGAATGAATGAAAAAAATACTTTAATATCTTATAAAAAATAAAAAAAATCTTAAACTAAATGTTTTGTTGTTCTACATGTCCTGAACCAGACCAGACCCTTGTACTGTAGGATTAATCTGAATATCCCAGTCCTGGACCGTTACTTTAACCAAGAAGATCCTAGACTGGACTTGTGATGATGCAGGGAGTCTCTGGAGTTGTTGCTTCATCTCCTGGACCTGGATTCATGACATGGTTGGGGGCGACAACTGTTTTCTGGCTGGCAGGAGCATCTTGCAGGTGGTCTCAGTCAGGAGTGTTTGGGACGCCTCGTTCTGCTGTCCATCATGGTGTCATCCACCTGCCTAAAAACCCAGAGGACCTGCAGGTGGTGTCCTGTGGGTTTGCAGAGCTGGCAGCCACAGAACCTTTTGTTGTTTTGAATTAACTTACTGTTAATAAAATGAATTATAGACAACTAGTTTTTGTAATCAATTTATTTTTTCAAAATTAGAACAAAACAAAGACCAACACATTTTTCAAACTCATAAATATACCGGTAATTTATTTACCGGTATTTGCATTTTTTTCTAGAATACTAAATAATCTTTCCATCATCTCCCTACTTTCATTCAACCTTCTCTCTTCTGCCTCCCTCTGCAGCTTCATATCTTCCCTCTGCAGCTTCATATCTTCTCTGATTAAGTCCATTAACTCATCCTCTCTGTTGTTCTTCCTCTTTCTTCCTCGTCTCTGTTCCATTCTTTCCTCCTCCTCAGCCCTGTCGTCCTGGTCACCCACTGCTGTGCTTGGACCTGGATTGTCCTCACGGATGGAGGAAATTAGGACAGGAGGTGCAATGCAAGGTCTCTGTCCTAACGCCTCATCCATGAGGACAAACCAGGGCCACGTCGCAGCAGTGGGCTTCCCACTCACTCCTTCCCCTGACCCTGGATATTTGCAGTCCTGAACAGAGGAAATAAGATATCACAGTTGGCAAAAAGAGCAACAAACTTTTTTTTTTTTTAAAGTTTACAAGTACATACCGGATTCCAAAAAAGTTGGGACACTAAACAAATTGTGAATAAAAACTGAATGACGTGGGGATGGCAAATGTCAATATTTTATGCATAACATAACATAGATGACAGATCAAAAGTTTAATCTAAGTAAATGTAACATTTTAAAGGAAAAATATGTTGATTCAAAATTTCACAGTGTCAACAAACCCCCAAAAAGTTGGGACAAGTAGCAATAAGTGGCTGGAACGCCAATCAACGCTCCGTTCAGAAGCCTGCCTCACTGATGGTATGGGGTTGCATGAGCGCTTGTGGCATGGGCAGCTTGCATGTCTGGAAAGGCACCATTAATGCAGAGAACTATGTTCAGGACTTGTCGCAACTTTTTTTGGGATTTGTTGACGCCATGAAATTTTGAAACAACATATTTTTCATTTAAAATGATAAATTCTCTCAGTTTAAACTTTAGATCTGTGATCTATTCTGAATAAAATATTAGATGTTGGCACCTCCACATCATTGCATTCAGTTTTTATTCACAATTTGTTTAGTGTCCCAACTTTTTTAGAATCTGGTTTGTATCAACAGAGCACGTACAAATTATATAATTCATTACACATGTACATACTTTGTATTTCTTCTTTAAATTGTCCCATTTTTTTTTAGCCTGCAGAGGAGTTACTTTATCCTGCAGGCACATCTTCTCCAAAATTACCCTAATAACATCAACATAAAATGAATGAAGAGGGGAAACATGGAAAATAATGTCTTAAACCCACAATGAAAAACAGTTTTCACAGCACAACACAAGAGGTTGCAGGTTATGTACAGTACAGTACAGTATAGGGTTAATGAAACTGTACTCAGAAGCATAGGATGAATCTTGTACCTCCACGCCACAGCTGCAGAATGTTTAGCCCCCGTAAATAGGTGGCTGTTTTTATTCCGAAGCTTAATAAAAGCCTCGGTCTGCTCCTTGCTCCCTAAAAAACAGAAGAATAAAATTAGCTTAGCAGCGATAATACGACGGGACCCGCTGTACGAGCTGACAAAAGATATAAAAAATATCTACGCAAATGACTAACATCCGCTTTAATCATTTATGTCATAAATCATAACCGCTTTAGGCTTTTAATTTTTTAATCCCACATTTTAACATAACTTACATTTAAAAGTGTATTCTGTCGCTTCGTCCGCCATTACGTTCATCCAAAATGTTCCCTCAATGCGCACGCGCAGAGTAAACGCAATGCATTTTGGGATAGCCTCCGTCTGGAAGGATCCACCGGACCCGTCCTTCAAATTCGGGGAAAAGAAGGCCGCATTCGTCGGCCGCATTGAAGCAGTCTTCGAATTGGGACAGGCCTTGGCGCATCGCTGTGACGTCAGCGGCCTTCAAATGCGGCCTTAGACCCATGCAGCCGTCGGATTGGGACACACGCCATCTTGAATTGGATTAAATTCATAATCAGCTGTATATGTATCTAGTCATTACATTTGACAAGTTTTATTAATAATATAATAATGTCCTTTTCTGTCATCTGTGTATGTTTCATACACAGACGAAATTCGTCTCTGCATTTAACCCAACCACCACCAGGTGGTGCAGTGAGCAGCCATAGAAAGCGCCCGGGGAGCTGGAGAATTAGGTGTGCACTCATAGACACCCCAAGGTGTGTAGTGGCTGGGGCGCGAACCCGCGTCCTTCGGGTCCCAAGTCAGAAGCCCTGCCACTACACCCTCTTGGCTCCATTAGAGCCTGCTTTGGGGTTCGGGGGTTATTTTAACAGAAATTAGCTCCCAAGGGTTTGTTCTAAAGTTTTAAGCAAAATTCTGGTGCAGCGCATGGCACAAGTTTCATAAAACAGACTGAACTGCTGTTATTTTTTTGCCTTCTACTGTGAGGTGGCTGTGGTGGCCATCTTGAATGGAGCTGACTCCAAAACTTCATCAGTACATGTACTGTACATCCAAAGATTATTTCTTGAAAGCTTCATCAAAATGTGTGTATTGGTTCATGAAATAATTTGCTATCTAGGCCTGTCGCGATAAACGATAAATCAATGAATTGCATGATAAATGAAAATTATCAACCTCACTTTCATTTATCAGCTTTATTATTTCTTCATGTCTCTCTCTTTCTACTGAAGACACTGGATGACAAAAAGCTCAACTCCGGTGTTCTTCACTGACCTCTGCTTTTCTCTTTTTTCTTTAAAATTTGTTTTTATCATCCAAAATCGTGTTTTTGGATCGTTAAAAGCTGAGAAACTAAGCTAAAAGGTCGACCTCGGGGGGGGGGAAAAAAAACCTCTGTCTTGTCAAAGCTCCAAAATTCACAATTGAAACCTGTGCCTTTGTCTAAAGTTTTTCTCTGAAAAAATAAGCTGATAACTTGTTTACTGATTTTTTTATTAAAAGCTTTGTATGACAAATGTTCTGCTGAAGAGCTCAAACCACACAGAGCGTCCACCATTTTGAGAACCGAAAAAAGTAAAGAGAGTCAGCCCATGTCACGTCAAGGGTAGCCTGGTTAAAACCACACCCTGTCCTTCACTTCGCTTCAGACTAGGGTCTGGCATTCCTCCCATTGAAAACGATTTCTCCTGGAGATTTTTGAATGGACCAATCAGAGAACAGAAGGCAGAGTTTTGTTAGTTTAGCCTGGCGAGGTCCAGGCTATCAGATAAATTGCTCAGAAACCACTCGGTGGATATTTTTTCTGCCACCAGTGTGTAATTATATGGCTCTAATTTACTGACTGTTGGCCTAGATAAAACATTTGAGATAAAATTCGATTTTTTATCATTTATTTTCGTAGCGCACCCGAGGCTGTTTGGAAAATGTCAAACCGAAACTATTTAAATCCAGCAGATTTGACCATTTCGTGAATTGATTTAGGAACTGTTAAGCTCAGGAACACTTCTGATATAACGTCAGCTAAGAAATATATTTTTTATCAGCAGAGAAATAATAGTTTTTTACCTTGTTTTGATGAAAATTCCTTCGTGGCGGCAGCCATTTTGAATGACGACGTCAGTCGACATCGTTCAAAACTCCGCCTTCTGCTCTCTGATTGCTCAGGAACACTTCTGATATAACGTCAGCTAAGAAATATATTTTTCTCAGCAGAGAAATAATAGTTTTTTACCTTGTTTTATTGAAAATTCCTTCGTGGCGGCAGCCATTTTGAATGACGACGTCAGTCGACGTCGTTCAAAACTCCGCCTTCTGTTCTCTGATTGGTCCGAACAAAAATCTACCGGAGAAATCCTTGTGGATGGGGGAAGTCCCAGACTGTGAAGTGAAGGGAAATGAGAATTGAGCGGAGCTGTGCAGGAAGGCGAGGGCCAGGCTACGTCAAGGGGCCTCCCTCCAATTTTTCTTAGAGAAACGCTGCTCGCTCCCTCACTGTCCATCCTTCAGTTCAAACAGTCTTATACTTCCATCCAGTGGTCACAAAAGGTACTACACACAAAAATTAACAAAAAATTCTTCCCAAATTTGACAATAATTACTAATGAATTACTAATTATTGTCAAATTTCAAACAATATTATTGTTTATCGCAATAATTTCTGAGACAATTAATTGCCCAGCAAAATTTGTTATTGCGACGGGCCTATTGCTAACAGAGTTGACTGCTAAAAAAAATTTGGATTTTGTGCTATCAGCATAGAATGGTATCACTCAATTTAACCCAACTTATTGACTCTCCCACTAGACCAAACAAAAACTGTCCTGAAACATCTTCCATCTTAGATCTGTTTCTAACAAATACGCCTCACAAATTCCCTGGTACAGGTGTATTTGCTGACATTTTGAGTGATCATTGTGTAATAGCAGCTCTCAGAGATTTTAAACTTCCACCTTCTAAGCCCAGAATAATTCAAAAAAGGGATTTGAAACATTTTTGTGAACAGTCATTCCTCTGGGATCTATCCCACTTTGACTGGCAACATATTCTATTAACCAACAACGTGAACAACGCTTGGAACTTTCAGAATAGTTTCATTTATTTTGTGAACAAACACGCTCCTTTCCACCAGTTCAGGATAAAGGGATGTGACAGCCCTTGGTTTACTCCGGAACTAGCTGTCCTCCTGCACAGGAGAGACTATCTTTGGGCTACAGCGAGAAAATCTGGCTCAGACACTGATTGGTTGAACTTTCGGCAGCTAAGGAATAAATGCACAACTGCCATCAAAGCTGCAAAACGTAACTATTTCTTATCTCAGACCTCCAAAAATCTAAACGACCCTAAAAAAAATCTGGAAAACCATCAAATTTCTCTCAGGTACCCCCCAATCATCTGACCTCTCAAGGTCTGCAGGAGACCTTGTTTTGAGATTCACTTAACAAATGATAACCTCCCATCACAACTTCTTGTTAACTCTGTTCCTGTGTCAAATAAGCAAGGGATCCTGAACTGTTTCAACAAACGTGTTGTTGCTTCTAGTTCATTATTTGACACATTACTAATGGAAAATCAGCCACTTCATCTAATAACCAAACTTCTACTAATCAAATCCCTCCTACAAGTCAATCCTCAGTTAATCACACCTTCTCTTTTTCTCCATTCTCAGTTAATGAGGTAAATAAACTGTTAAAAGTCTTGATCCTAAAAAATCTACAGGTCCAGATGAACTTCCACCTTATTTTCTTAAGGCTGGCTGCTCATATCATCACAGTCCCTGTGACCCACATCTTTAACCTGTCCATAAGCTAAAACTCCATTCTGGATGCTTGGAAAACGGCCTTTGTTCTTCCTTTGCTGAAGGGAGGTGGCCCCACCTCACTGAACAACTATCGACCAATCTCTAAACTCTGCATTTTAGCCAAGGTTCCAGAAAAACTGATAGATTCTCAAATAAAAAATTATCTGGACACATTTAACATCTTACCTCTTGAAGAGTTATCCATACCATTCTGTATGCTAACCCTATCTATTCTATAATCAAATCAAGGTATTTACAACTGTTTATCACAAATGTTTAAGCTATTTTAAGGCACATAAGACATGATTGCATAAACATTTGTGATAAACAGTTGTAAATACCTTGATTTGATTATAGAATAGATAGGGTTAGCAGACATGATTGCATAAACATTTGTGATAAACAGTTGTAAATACCTTGATTTCATTATAGAATAGATAGGGTTAGCATACAGAATGGTATGGATAACTCTTCACTCTCCATCAATCTGGTATCAGGAAACAACACAGCACAATGACTGCTTCACTGAAGGTTCTTAATGACGTTGTTGAAGCATTGGATGCTAAGGATTATTGTGCTGCACTTTTCTTAGACCTGTCTAAAGGTTTTGACACTGTGGATCATAACATCTTGTGTCATAAGCTCTCAGAAATTGGTTTCTCAGATCACACCTTTGGTTGGTTCTCCAACTATTTTTCGGATCAGAGGTAATGTTCAACATAACGGTACTTCTTCCAGTTACAGTATTTGACAGTCAACAATGGTGTACCACAAGGCTCAGTCTTAGGACCAACCCTCTTTACAATCTACATAGGTAATGTAGGTCAGAGCATCCCAGATGCATCCTTACATGCTGATGACACAGTTGTTTACTGTCGAGCTAAAAAAGTTGCTAAGGCTTTCCAGCTTTTACAATCCGCTTTTGACATCGTCCAGTCAGAGTTGTTCCACCTCAAACTTGTCTTAAATGCTGACAAAACCAAAGGGATGCTTTTTTTCAAATAGGAAGTCGGTCCCAGCAGTTCTTCCTCTGATTTTATCCTCAAATGGTGTTCCTATTGAGTTTGTTGATTCCTATAAATATTTGGGTATCCTGGTCGATTCGCATCTCTCTTTTAAACTCCACGTGGAAAACCTAGTAAAGAAACTGAAAGTTAAAGGTGCTATGTGTAACTTTCTGTAGAGTGCAGAACTTAGAAAAAATTTCAACAGGCAAAGCATTCTGATCCCTCCCCCTCAGAGCCATATATGGCTCTGCTCCCCCTGGCCCTGCTGAAATTCAAATTCAAGCTCTGTTTTTATTGGCTGATTCAAATTCAAGCTCTGTTTTTATTGGCTGGTTACAAACTCTGTTTTTATTGGCTGGTTAATGGCGGGTCACTCTGTGTTTTTAGTGTTTTTATAAATGCTGATAGAGAAGCAAGGGGACTATAGTTTTTTTCAGAGATTACTTTGTCTAACATCAGTCTGTCAGTAGATAGTGACAGAGTGAAGAAATATGTTAAAAA
>JBBPBX010076830.1:0-17013 GCA_038048925.1 Garcialebias charrua
TGTTTAGTGCTAAAATCTATCACCTGGATTGATGACGGTTCTGCTCTTTGACAAGTTTCTTTGCATCAGTCAGCAGTAGTCCTGCACTGTGACATCACTCATTTACTTACACAAAGGTTTGAACTAAAAGATTAGTAATAATTAAAGATAAACAAGTTATAGACCTGAAACCTGCAACATGTTTCAGTGAGTCCTGCCTTTGTTGTGGGGTGTCGGCTGCTATGTAGGTAGTTAAAGGACAGGTTTTCCACATACGTGCACTTCTACCTACAGACTAAATGTTAAAGTGTTAAAGCATTAGTTATGGATCCAGCTTGACTCCAGTAGTCAGCTGTAAGAAAAACTGAACTTTGATTATTCAGAGATGATCTTGGAATGATGACCTCAAACTACATCCAGTGATGAGAAGTTTCCTGTCCAGGGGTCACACAGGTCACTTTGCTCTCAGACTCCAGGCTGAGTTTCCAGCAGCAGAGTGGTACAAAGATCTTTCAGTTCTCAGGCTCCTCTCTTATGGAAACAACTTCCAGTTTCAGTCTACGAGGCTGACGCATTGCCCAGTTTGAAGACTGGGATTAAGACTTTCCTTTATCATAAATCCTATATGGTTAGGCTTGTCTTGTTATTTTGCTATAGACTTAGACTACTAGAGAACAAACTGACCTCATTTCCTAAAATGAATTGTTCAGATTTAACAGTTTTCATTTGATACTATTTCTATCTTAACGTGTGATTGTTGACCTGCCATTGTGTATCTGTTCCTACCAAACTCAGCCGGTCGAAGCAGATGGCCGCTTGTCCTGAGCCTGGTTCTGCTAAAGGTTTCTTCCTCATGAGGGAGTTTTTCCTTTCCACTGTCGCCTTTGTGCTTGCTCAGGATGAGTTCTGTGCTGGAGTTACACTCAAAGCATTCTGTTCCTCAGATAGATAATGTTAAATTATTATTTTCATATGTAAACGTTTCTGTTCAGTGCCCTGAGATGATTCTGTTGTGACTTGGCGCTATAGAAATAAACTGAACTGAATTGCATGTAATATGACTTTAATTTTATCTGTACTGGAGTTGGATCAAAGAACAGCTGTGGTTGTGAGCTGAAGTCAGAGCCCTGGGTGGGAAGAATCAAATCATAACTTGTTATGGCAATAACCTGGGTTTACATTGTTTAATAAAGAACACAGATTTTTTTTAATTTATATATATATATATATATATATATATATATATATATATATATATATATATATATATATATATATATATATATATATATATATATATATGTTCTCAGTGATGTATTGAATTATATGTTGAATGTATTTGGAAAATTTTGTTTCATGACAATAAATTTTTTTTATTTTTTAATATACAAATGCTTTTTTGTTTCGGTTTCATATACTCAGGTCCATAAAAATCATAGTTTATTGTAAAAGCTCCTCTTCAGATCACAAAATGTATCCCATCATCCCAAATGGATTTTGTTCTTAAGATGGATACGATAAGATGCCTTTATTAGTCCCACAGTGGGGAAATTTACCTTGCCACAGCAGCATAGAGGACAGAGCAGAACCAGTACAAAAAATGTTTAAAATCTATATATACACATATAATAAAAATGAGTACAAAAACACAGAAACAGTATAGAACGAAATATAACTACTAAGAGCAGCGGGTGTTGTACAGTCTGACAGCGACCAGAAGGAAAGACCTGCGGTATCTTTCCTTCACGCACTTAGGGTGCTGCAGCCGGGCACTAAAGGAGCTGCTCAGGGCTGTCAGAGAGTGGTGCATGGTGGGACGGGAACTCCAGCATGCGCTGAAGCTTGGTCCTCATTCTCCTGTCAGCCACCACCTCCACTGGGTCAACATGACACCCCAGGACAGAGCTGGAGTTCCTGAGGATCTTGTTCAGTCTCTTCCTGTCGGCAGTGGAGATGCTGCTCCCCCAACAGACCACTCCATAGAAGATGGCTGATGCCACCAGCATCAAAGAAGGTCCTGAGAAGAGCCCCTGCACACCGAAGGACCTGAGTCTCCTCAGTAGATGCAGTCTGCTCAGTCCTTTCTTGTAGAGGGCAGCAGTGTGGTCAGTCCAGTCCAGCTTGTTGCTAAGATGAACACCCAGGTACTTGTAGAATCCATGAATAGCCTTTTCTGACATTTTGTTCTTAGATAAAATGAAATGAGCTCATTTTACACCCTTCAAATGTAGACTGACTGAAAATAAAATTTCTAGATGACTGCCTTAGTTAAAAAAAAAGGTCGGGGGGATACAATAAATCAGTCAAATTTTGTCATATTAAGCTGAAAGTTGTGATGACAGCTGACGTTTTCCATCAAATGCTGCAGTAAAATCACAAATCCAACATGGCTGCAGCACTACTTTTGAAAAGGTTTAACTCAGCCATTTTTACACATAAAGTTCTGAAATTTGGTGAGGTTATAGCTCAGAACGTTCTGTTAGCTAAAAAGGAATAAAATACTAGAACTAAGCTGTTTTTATAGCTATTAAGCTGAAAATTGGTATAGTATCTGAGAGCATACCCAAAGACAGTACTGTCATATAACTTTTTTTTTTAATCAGTTAATTTCAGCTGGTATTTGGACAGTTTTGTGTTCCTTTTCACTTTTAGCCACGTTCAACATGTTTGTGCTTCTTGTAAATTATTTCTGCTAATTCCATCTTCTTTTGCTCCTTTGAGATTATTTCTGCTAAATTCAGTTATTTTAGCTACTATTTAGTTTTTTATACTAATTTAAGCTTTTTCAGCCTAATCTAATTTTTTTAATTAAATTTGTTCCAGCCTCATTCAGCAAAAATGTGCTCTGCCCACTTCTTTCTGCTAATTTAAGTTCCTTCCTGCTGTTTTGGATCATATTCAGCTCGTTTTGCTACTTTGTATCTTAAGCTGTTTTTCAGATAATTTCTACATTTTCTACTTATTATTACTAATTTCAAATTGTTTCAGATATTTCAGATTATTCACAGTTATGCTCTTTCTAATTCATTCAGCTATTCTAAGCTTCTTTCTGCTAATTTAGATAATATTCAGATGTTTTTGCTATCTTAAGCAGTTTTTCAGATTATTTCCATGTTATGCTCATTACTAATTTCAAGTTTTTTTCAGATTTCAGATTGTTTCAGATATTTCAGATAATTCAAAGTTATGCTATTTCTAATTCCTTTAGCTAATTTAAGCTTCTTTCTGCTATTTTAGATAATATTCAGCATTTTTGCTCATTTTAGCTTTTTCAGATAATTTTCCCCGATTCACCAAGACGCACAGAAAACCCTCAGGCACCAACGTTGTACGATAAATGGAAAGGCGACCTTTTCGGAAATTTTTATCCCATTGAAAATGAATGGAGTTAAAATGAAATGGCCTTTTGGGGGCTTTGTCATATCCCAAAACTCACCAAATTTGGCAGACTAATCAGGACTGGTGAACGATTACATATTTTGGGGGCGTGGCATTTTTATGCATTAGGTGAAGCGGCCATTTTGATTGAACATGCAAATTAGGTGAAACGGCCATTTTCGTTCGATATACAAGGCAGTTAATTACCTTGCGAAACAAGTCAATGCATGTATTGTTGCCATTTTGGTTCTACAATTAAAGTAGGTGAGGTAGCCATTTAGATTTAACAAGCACATTAGGTGAAGCGGCCATTTTGATTTAATAAGCACATTAGGTAAAGCGGCCATTTTGGCATTCACACATGCATTTTCTCAGGAAATGCAATCTAGTTGTGTGAATGCCAACAAGGCATTCACACTATAGAGATTGTCTTCCGGTTACTATCCTGATTCCGTACGTTTTTCGGCACGCTACTCCTCCTACAGTTTTTGTGCTATTGCAACAATTCATATATCAAAATGTTCAGCTCATTCAGGACATGATGGCTATGACTTTTGGTATTGGTGCAACTTTAGCTTTTTGAATTATTTAGCCTTTTCGGCCATTTTCTTCCCCATTGAAAATGAATGGAGCTAATTTTTCATCCTTGATATCTTTGGAACTCTTTAGAATATTTCACTACTCCTTTCACATTTTGGACCAGCTTAGCTTCCTTCAGCTACCTTGTACATTTTTTAAAAAATATTTCAGCTACTTTCAGCTAATTTCAGCTGTTTTTTCAACTGCTTTGCACTCTTTTCAGCTTTATGCAGCTTACTTCAACATTTTTGTACTTCTACTGACTTATTTCTGCTAATTTCAGATCATTATGCTCCTTTCAGATAATTTTTGAAAGATTAAGATATTTTAGCTATTTTAGCTACTATTTAGCTGTTTTATGATAATTTCAGCTTTTTCAGCTATTTCAACAATTTTTTTTAATCAATCCAACTTTTTTCAGCCTAATTCAGCAAAACCATGCTCTACCAACTTCCTTCTGGTAATTTAAGATTGTTTCTGCTTGTTTTAGCTGTTGTTCAGCTGTTTTTGGCCAATTTCAGCTTTATTCATATATTTTCAACTTTATTTTGCTTATTTCTACTTATTTCAGATTTTTTTCAATTTCAGATTGTTTCAGATACTTCATATTCTTCTGCTTTGTGTTTATTTCTGCTAGTTTCAGCTTCTTCTGCTATTTTAGCTACTATTAAGCTGTTTTTATGCTAATTTAGGCTTGTTTCAACACATTCCACATTATTTGAACTCATTTCAACTTTTTCCAGCCAAATTCTGCAAAAATGTACTCTCTCTACTAAGTTCTAAGACATTTAAGCTTCTTTCTGCTATTTCAGATAATATTCAGCTGTTTTTGCTATCTTAAGCTTTTTTCAGATAATTTCAACTTTATTTTGCTTATTTCTGCTTAGTTCAGATTTTTTCAGATTTCAGATAGTTTCAGATATTTTAGATTATTCAGATTATGCTGCTTTGTGCTTATTTCTGCTAGTTTCAGCTTCTTCTGCTATTTTAGCTACTATTAAGCTGTTTTTATGCTAATTTAGGCTTGTTTCAACAAATTCCACATTATTTGAACTCATTTCAACTTTTTCCATCCTAATTCTGCAAAACTACACTCTCTCTACTAATTTCTAACACAGTTAAGCTTATTTCTGCTATTTCAGATAATATTCAGCTGTTTTTGCTATCTTTAGCTTTTTTCAGATAATTTCAACTTTATTTTGCTTATTTCTGCTTAGTTCAGATTTTTTCAGATTTCAGATTGTTTCAGATATTTCAGATTATTCACAATTATGCTATTTCTAATTACTTCAGATAATTTAAGCTTATTTCTGCTATTTTAGATAGTATTCAGCTGTTTATGATATCTTAAGCTTTTTTTAGATAATTTCAACTTTTTTTGCTTATTTCAGATTATTTCAGATTTCAGATTGTTTAAGATGTTTCAGATTATTCCCAATTAAGCTCTTACTAATTCCTGCTGCTAATTTAAGCTTATTTCTGCTATTTTAGATAATATTCAGCTGTTTTTGACCAATTTCAGCTGATGGCTGCCAACGCTACTTTCAAATGGTTATAACTCGACCATCTTTATACATAGAGAGCTGAAATTTGGTGAGGTTGTAGCTGAGGACATTATCTATCATGTATAGAATCCAAAAAAAAATCCAAGATGGCCGACAATGCAAAAAAGTAAAAATACTATAAAATGGTCAATTTTAGTGATATTGAGCTGAAACTTGGTGTAGTGATAGCTGAGAATGTTTCCTATCAAATGCTATATCAAAATCAAAAATCCAAGATGGCCGCCAACGCTACTTTCAAATGGCTTTAACTCAGCCATCATTATACATAGAGAGTCGAAATTTGGTGAGGTAGTAGCTGAGGACATTATCTATCATGTACGGAATCCAAATCAAAAATCCAAGATGGCCGACAAAGTAAAACATTAAAAAACTGTAAAAATTCAAGATGGCCGCCAACGCTACATTCAAATGGCTTTAACTCAGCCATCTTTATTCATAGAGAGCTGAAATTTGGTGAGGTTGTAGCTAAGGGAATCCTCTATCATGTACGGAATCCAAATCAAAAATCCAAGATGGCAGACAAAGCAAAACATTAAAAATACTGTAAAATCCAAGATGGCCACCAACGCTACTTTCAAATGGCTTTAACTTAGCCATTATTATACATAGAGAGCCGAAATTTGGTGAGGTTGTAGCTGAGGGAATCCTCTATCATGTACGGAATCCAAATCAAAAATCCAAGATGGCCGACAAAGCAAAACATTAAAAATACTGTAAAATCCAAGATGGCCAACAACGCTACTTTCAAATGGCTTTAAATCAGCCATATTTATTCATAGAGAGCCGAAATTTGGTGAGGTTGTAGCTATGGACATTCTTTATCATGCATTAGGTGAAGCGGCCATTTTGATTGAATATGCAAATTAGGTGAAGTGGCCATTTTGGTTCAATATACAAGGCAGTTAATTGCCTTGCGAAGTAAGTCAATGCATGTATTGTTACCATTTTGGTTCTACAATTTAAGTAGACAAGTTAGCCATTTTGATTTAATAAGCACATTAGGTAAAGCGGCCATTTTGATTAAACATTCAAGTCATAACGGCCATTTTGGCATTCACACATGCATTTTCTCAGGAAATGCAATCTAGTTGTGTGAATGCCAACAAGGCATTCACACTATAGAGATTGTGTTTATATTTGTGTGAATGCCAACAAGGCATTCACACTATAGAGATTGTGTTTATATTTGTGTGAATGCCAACAAGGCATTCACACTATAGAGATTGTGTTTATATTTATTATTGTGTGAATGCCAACAAGGCATTCACACTATAGAGATTGTGTTTATATTTATTGTGTGAATGCCAACAAGGCATTCACACTATAGAGATTGTGTTTATATTTGTGTGAATGCCAACAAGGCATTCACACTATAGAGATTGTGTTTATATTTATTATTCTCGCATGTTACTATCTTCCGTCCGTACGTTTTTTGGCACGCTACTCCTCCTAGAGTTTTTGTGCCATTTCAACAATTCATATATCAAAATGTTCAGCTCGTTCAGGACAATCCAGCTATGACTTTTGGTAATGCTGCAACTTTCGCTTTTTGAATTATTAAGCCTTTTCGGCCATTTTTTCCCCATTGAAAATGAATGGAGCTAAAATGAAATGGCCTTTTGGAGGATTTATCATATCCTAAATCTCATCAAATTTGGCAGACTCATCACTCAGACATGGGGGAGTAAAAAATGATCAAAATCTCACGTTTTCATATATGCTAAAGGGGCGTGGCCTGGCCTCAAAGTTAGGTATCTCGCCATGAAAAACGAAACACTAATAGCACCTACACGAAAACTGTCTAATACATCAAACCTTCAGTGATTGACCCACAAGCAGTCCCCTATAATACTGAATGGTCAAATCATGACATTAATTAAGCCACGCCCCCTCACAACAGGAAGTGTACAGTTGTACATTGAACGTCCCGATCGGACACCTGTTACCTAATCAGCGTGACGGTCTGTCCAGCGACCAAAGACATGGTGCTGTAACAAGGTTTCCAACACTGACCGTTTTGGGTGGAGCATGTGGGCGTGGCAATGTGGCGAATCAGACGTAACGCCGTCACAAACGAAACACTAATAGCACCTACACGAAAACTGTCTAATACATCAAACCTTCAATGATTGACCCACATCCGGTCCCTTGCAATACTGAATGGTCAAATCATGACAATAATTAAGCCACGCCCCCTCACAACAGGAAGTGTACAGTTGTACATTGAAGCTCCCGATCGGACACCTGTTACCTAATCAGCATGACGGTCTGTCCAGTGACCAAAGACATGTTGCCATAACAAGCTTTCCAACACTGACCGTTTTGGGTGGAGCATGTGGGCGTGGCGATGTGGCGAATCAGACGTAACGCCGTCACAATACGTTTGGCCTTTTGGGAGCTTTATCATATCCCAAAACTCACCAAATTTGGCAGACTCATCAGGACTGGTGAACGATTACATATTTTGGGGGCGTGGCCAAAATTTCAAAAGAAACGGCTCAAGAGCGCCACCTAGAAAATTTAAAACTACCCTCCGCATTGGCCTTAGTTTCACGTAGGATCATGAAATTTGGTACACTTGTCCAATTCACCAAGACGCACAGAAAACCCTCTGGCGTCAACGTTGTACGATAAATGGGAAGGCGGCCATTTTGGAATGTGGACCAAATCGGGTGCACGCATTGGGTGCCGAACGGGTACGGGAAAGGCACGAGAGTGTTTCGGGGTGGACCAGCTCGACTTCCCGCGGTCGCCGCGAGAAGGGCGGAGCGGCGCTAAGGCATTCACACGTGCATTTTCGTAGGAAATGCGGTTTTTCTAGTTATTATTATTATTATCTACAGTTTATAGATGTTACTATCTTCACTCCGTACGTTTTTTGGCATGTAACTACTCGCACAGTTTTGGTGCGATTTCAACAATTCATATATCAAAATGTTCAGCTCATTTAGGACAATCCGGCTATGACTTTTGGTAATGCTGCAACTTTAGCTTTTTGAGATATTCAGCCTTTTCGGCCATCTTTTTCCCATTGAAAATGAATGGAGCTAAAATGAAATGGCCGTTTGGGGGCTTTATCATATCCTAAATCTCACCAAATTTGGCAGACTCATCATTCAGACATGGGGCAGTAATAAATGATCAACACCTCGCGTATTCATATATGCTGAAGGGGCGTGGCCTGGCCTCAAAGTTAGGAATCTCGCCATGAAAAACGAAACACTAATAGCACCTACACGAAAACCGTCTAATACATCAAACCTTCAGTGATTGACCCACAACCGGTCCCCTACAATACTGAATGGTCAAATCATGACATTAATTAAGCCACGCCCCCTCACAACAGGAAGTGTACAGTTATACATTGAACGTCCCGATCGGACACCTGTTACCTAATCAGCGGGACGGTCTGTCCAGTGACCGAAGACATGTTGCTGTAACAAGCTTTCCAACACTGACCGTTTTGGGTGGAGCATGTGGGCGTGGCGATGTGGCGAATCAGCCGTCACGCCGTCACAAACGAAACACTAATAGCACCTACACGAAAACAGTCTAATACATCAAACCTTCAGTGATTGACCCACATCCGGTCCCCTGCAATACTGAATGGTCAAATCATGACAATAATTAAGCCACGCCCCCTCACAACAGGAAGTGTACAGTTGTACATTGAACATCCCGATCGGACACCTGTTACCTAATCAGCGTGACGGTCTGTCCAGTGACCGAAGACATGTTGCTGTAACAAGCTTTCCACGACTGGTTGTTTTGGGTGGAGCATGTGGGCGTGGCGATGTGGCGAATCAGACGTAACGCCGTCACAATACGTTTGGCCTTTTGGGAGCTTTATCATATCCCAAAACTCACCAAATTTGGCAGACTCGTCAGGACTGGTGAAAAATTACATATTTTGGGGGCGTGGCCAAAATTGCAACAGAAACGGCTCAAGAGCGCCACCTAGAATATTTCAAACTACCCTCCGCATTGGCCTTAGTTTCACGTAGGATCATGAAATTTGGTACACTTGTCCAATTCACAAAGACGTACAGAAAACCCTCTGGCATCAACATTGTACGATAAATGGGAAGCCGGCCATTTTGGAATGGTGAAAAATTACATATTTTGGGGGCGTGGCCAAAATTGCAACAGAAACGGCTCAAGAGCGCCACCTAGAATATTTCAAACTACCCTCCGCATTGGCCTTAGTTTCACGTAGGATCATGAAATTTGGTACACTTGTCCAATTCACAAAGACGTACAGAAAACCCTCTGGCATCAACATTGTACGATAAATGGGAAGGCGGCCATTTTGGAATGTGGACCAAATTGGGTGCATACATTGGGTGCCGAACGGGTACGGGAAAGGCACGAGAGTGTTTCAGGGTGGACTAGCTCGACTTCCCGCGGTCGCCACGAGAAGGGCGGAGCGGCGCTAAGGCATTCACACGTGCATTTTCGTAGGAAATGCAAATTTTCTAGTTATTATTATAGTTACTATCTTCCGTCCGTACGTTTTTTGGCACGCTACTCCTCCTAGAGTATTTGTGCCATTTCAACGATTCATATATCAAAATGTTCAGCTCGTTCAGGACAATCCAGCTATGACTTTTGGTAATGCTGCAAGTTGCGCTTTTTGAAATATTAAGCCTTTTCGGCCATTTTTTTCCCATTGAAAATGAATGGAGCTAAAATGAAATGGTCTTTTGGGGGCTTTATCATACCCTAAAACTCACCAAATTTGGCAGACTCATCACTCAGACATGCAGGAGTAACAAATGATCAAAACCTCGCATTTTCATATATGCTGAAGGGGCGTGGCCTGGCCTCAAAGTTAGGCATCTCGCCATGAAAAACGAAACACTAATAGCACCTACACGAAAACCGTCTAATACATCAAACCTTCAGTGATTGACCCACAACCACTCCCCTACAATACTGAATGGTCAAATCATGACATTAATTAAGCCACGCCCCCTCACAACAGGAAGTGTACAGTTATACATTGAACGTCCCGATCGGACACCTGTTACCTAATCAGCGGGACGGTCTGTCCAGTGACCGAAGACATGTTGCTGTAACAAGCTTTCCAACACTGACCGTTTTGGGTGGAGCATGTGGGCGTGGCGATGTGGCGAATCAGCCGTCACGCCGTCACAAACGAAACACTAATAGCACCTACACGAAAACAGTCTAATACATCAAACCTTCAGTGATTGACCCACATCCGGTCCCCTGCAATACTGAATGGTCAAATCATGACAATAATTAAGCCACGCCCCCTCACAACAGGAAGTGTACAGTTGTACATTGAACATCCCGATCGGACACCTGTTACCTAATCAGCGTGACGGTCTGTCCAGTGACCGAAGACATGTTGCTGTAACAAGCTTTCCACGACTGGTTGTTTTGGGTGGAGCATGTGGGCGTGGCGATGTGGCGAATCAGACGTAACGCCGTCACAATACGTTTGGCCTTTTGGGAGCTTTATCATATCCCAAAACTCACCAAATTTGGCAGACTCGTCAGGACTGGTGAAAAATTACATATTTTGGGGGCGTGGCCAAAATTGCAACAGAAAGGGCTCAAGAGCGCCACCTAGAATATTTCAAACTACCCTCCGCATTGGCCTTAGTTTCACGTAGGATCATGAAATTTGGTACACTTGTCCAATTCACCAAGACGCACAGAAAACCCTCTGGCGTCAACGTTGTACGATAAATGGGAAGGCGGCCATTTTGGAATGTGGACCAAATCGGGTGCGTGCATTGGGTGCCGAACGGGTACGGGAAAGGCACGAGAGCGTTTCGGGGTGGACCAGCTCGACTTCCCGCGGTCGCCGCGAGAAGGGCGGAGCGGCGCTAAGGCATTCACACGTGCATTTTCGCAGGAAATGCGGTTTTTCTAGTTATTATTATTATTCTTATATGTTACTATCTTCCGTCCGTACGTTTTTTGACATCCTACTCCTCCTAGAGTATTTGTGCCATTTCAACGATTCATATATCAAAATGTTCAGCTCGTTCAGGACAATCCAGCTATGACTTTTGGTAATGCTGCAAGTTGCGCTTTTTGAAATATTAAGCCTTTTCGGCCATTTTTTTCCCATTGAAAATGAATGGAGCTAAAATGAAATGGCCTTTTGGGGGCTTTATCATACCCTAAAACTCACCAAATTTGGCAGACTCATCACTCAGACATGGGGGAGTAATAAATGATCAACACCTCGCGTTTTCATATATGCTGAAGGGGCGTGGCCTGGCCTCAAGGTTAGGCATCTCGCCATGAAAAACGAAACACTAATAGCACCTACACGAAAACCGTCTAATACATCAAACCTTCAGTGATTGACCCACAACCGGTCCCCTACAATACTGAATGGTCAAATCATGACATTAATTAAGCCACGCCCCCTCACAACAGGAAGTGTACAGTTATACATTGAACGTCCCGATCGGACACCTGTTACCTAATCAGCGGGACGGTCTGTCCAGTGACCGAAGACATGTTGCTGTAACAAGCTTTCCAACACTGACCGTTTTGGGTGGAGCATGTGGGCGTGGCGATGTGGCGAATCAGCCGTCACGCCGTCACAATACGTTTGGCCTTTTGGGAGCTTTATCATATCCCAAAACTCACCAAATTTGGCAGACTCGTCAGGACTGGTGAAAAATTACATATTTTGGGGGCGTGGCCAAAATTGCAACAGAAAGGGCTCAAGAGCGCCACCTAGAATATTTCAAATTACCCTCCGCATTGGCCTTAGTTTCACGTAGGATCATGAAATTTGGTACACCTCCCCGATTCACCAAGGCGCACAGAAAACCCTCTGGCACCAACGTTGTACGATGAAAGGAAAGGCGACCTTTTCGGCCATTTTTATCCCATTGAAAATGAATGGAGCTAAAATGAAATAGCATTTTGGGGGCTTTTTCATATCCCAAAACTCACCAAAATTGGCAGACTCATCAGGACTGGTGAACAATTACATATTTTGGGGGCGTGACCAAAATTTCAAAAGAAACGGCTCAAGAGCGCCACCTAGAAAATTTCAAACTACCCTCCGCATTGGCCTTAGTTTCACGTAGGATCATGAAATTTGGTACACTTGTCCAATTCACCAAGACGCACAGAAAACCCTCTGGCGTCAACGTTGTACGATAAATGGGAAGGCGGCCATTTTGGAATGTGGACCAAATTGAGTGCACGCACTGGGTGCCGAACGGGTACGGGAAAGGCACGAGAGTGTTTCGGGGTGGACCAGCTCGACTTCCCGCGGTCGCCGCGAGAAGGGCGGAGCGGCGCTAAGGCATTCACACGTGCATTTTCGTAGGAAATGCGGTTTTTCTAGTTATAGTTACTATCTTCCGTCCGTACGTTTTTTGGCACGCTACTCCTCCTAGAGTATTTGTGCCATTTCAACGATTCATATATCAAAATGTTCAGCTCGTTCAGGACAATCCAGCTATGACTTTTGGTAATGCTGCAAGTTGCGCTTTTTGAAATATTAAGCCTTTTCGGCCATTTTTTTCCCATTGAAAATGAATGGAGCTAAAATGAAATGGCATTTTGGGGGCTTTATCATACCCTAAAACTCACCAAATTTGGCAGACTCATCACTCAGACATGCAGGAGTAACAAATGATCAAAACCTCGCATTTTCATATATGCTGAAGGGGCGTGGCCTGGCCTCAAAGTTAGGCATCTCGCCATGAAAAACGAAACACTAATAGCACCTACACGAAAACCGTCTAATACATCAAACCTTCAGTGATTGACCCACAACCACTCCCCTGCAATACTGAATGGTCAAATCATGACATTAATTAAGCCACGCCCCCTCACAACAGGAAGTGTACAGTTATACATTGAACGTCCCGATCGGACACCTGTTACCTAATCAGCGGGACGGTCTGTCCAGTGACCGAAGACATGTTGCTGTAACAAGCTTTCCAACACTGACCGTTTTGGGTGGAGCATGTGGGCGTGGCGATGTGGCGAATCAGCCGTCACGCCGTCACAAACGAAACACTAATAGCACCTACACGAAAACAGTCTAATACATCAAACCTTCAGTGATTGACCCACATCCGGTCCCCTGCAATACTGAATGGTCAAATCATGACAATAATTAAGCCACGCCCCCTCACAACAGGAAGTGTACAGTTTTACATTGAATGTCCCGATCAGACACCTGTTACCTAATCAGCGTGACGGTCCGTCCAGTGACCGAAGACATGTTGCTGTAACAAGCTTTCCAACACTGACCGTTTTGGGTGGAGCATGTGGGCGTGGCGATGTGGCGAATCAGACGTAACGCCGTCACAATACGTTTGGCATTTTGGGGGCTTTATCATATCCCAAAACTCACCAAATTTGGCAGACTCGTCAGGACTGGTGACAAATTACATATTTTGGGGGCGTGGCCAAAATTGCAACAGAAACGGCTCAAGAGCGCCACCTAGAAAATTTCAAACTACCCTCCGCATTGGCCTTAGTTTCACGTAGGATCATGAAATTTGGTACACTTGTCCAATTCACCAAGACGCACAGAAAACCCTCTGGCGTCAACGTTGTACGATAAATGGGAAGGCGGCCATTTTGGAATGTGGACCAAATCGAGTGCACGCACTAGGTGCCGAACTGGTACGGGAAAGGCACGAGAGCGTTTCGGGGTGGACCAGCTCGACTTCCCGCGGTCGCCGCGAGAAGGGCGGAGCGGCGCTAAGGCATTCACACGTGCATTTTCGCAGGAAATGCGGTTTTTCTAGTTGTGTGAATGCCACATAGGCATTCACACTATAGTGATTGTGTTTATATTTATTGATAATCTTAGATGTTACTATCCTGATTCCGTACGTTTTTCGGCACGCTACTCCTCCTACAGTTTTTGTGCTATTTCAACAATTCATATATCAAAATGTTCAGCTCATTGAGGACACTCCGGCTATGACTTTTGGTATTGATGCAACTTCAGCTTTTTGAAATATTCAGCTTTTTCGGCCACTTTTTTCCCATTGAAAATGAATGGAGCTCATTTTACATCCTTGATATCTTTGGAACTCATTACAATATTTCACTACTTTTTTCACATTTTGGACCAGCTCGGCTTCCTTCAGCTACCTTGTACATTTAAAAAAAATATTTCAGCTACTTTCAGCTGATTTCAGCTGTTTCTTGAACTATGTTGCACTCTTTTCAGCCTAATGCAGCTTACTTCAACATTTTTGTACATCTACTGACTTATTTCTGCTAATTTCAGATCATTATGCTCCTTTCAGCAAATTTTTCAAAGATTAACATATTTTTGCTACTTTAGCTACTATTTAGCTGTTTTATGCAAATTTCAGCTTTTTCAGCTATTTCAACAATTTTTTAAAATCAATCCAACTTTTTTCAGCCTAATTCAGCAAAACCATGCTCTACCAACTTCCTTCTGGTAATTTCAGATTATTTCTGCTTATTTTAGCTACTATTTAGCTGTTTTATGCAAATTTCAGCTTTTTCAGCTATTTCAACAATTTTTTTTAATCAATCCAACTTTTTTCAGCCTAATTCAGCAAAACCATGCTCTACCAACTTCCTTCTGGTAATTTAAGATTGTTTCTGCTTGTTTTAGCTGTTGTTCAGCTGTTTTTGGCCAATTTCAGCTTTATTCAGATATTTTCAACTTTATTTTGCTTATTTCTACTTATTTCAGATTTTTTTCAATTTCAGATTGTTTCAGATACTTCATATTATGCTGCTTTGTGCTTATTTCTGCTAGTTTCAGCTTCTTCTGCTATTTTAGCTACTATTAAGCTGTTTTTATGCTAATTTAGGCTTGTTTCAACACATTTTACATTATTTGAACTCATTTCAACTTTTTCCAGCCTAATTCTACAAAAATTTACTCTCTCTACTAATTTCTAAGACATTTAAGCTTCTTTCTGCTATTTCAGATAATATTCAGCTGTTTTTGCTATCTTAAGCTTTTTTCAGATAATTTCAACTTTATTTTGCTTATTTTTGCTTAGTTCAGATGTTTTCAGATTTCAGATTGTTTCAGATATTTTACATTATTCAGATGATGCTGCTTTATGCTTATTTCTGCTAGTTTCAGCTTCTTCTGATATTTTAGCTACTATTAAGCTGTTTTAATGCTAATTTAGGCTTGTTTCAACAAATTTTACATTATTTGAACTCATTTCAACTTTTTCCAGCATAATTCTGCAAAACTGTACTCTCTCTACTAATTTCTAAGACTTTTAAGCTTCTTTCTGCTATTTCAGATAATATTCAGCTGTTTTTGCTATCTTAAGCTTTTTTCAGATAATTTCAACTTTATTTTGCTTATTTCTGCTTAGTTCAGATTTTTTCAGATTTCAGATTGTTTCAGATATTTCAGATTATTCACAATTATGCTATTTCTAATTACTTCAGATAATTTAAGCTTATTTCTGCTATTTTAGATAATATTCAGCTGTTTATGCTATCTTTAGCTTTTTTCAGATAGTTTCCACTTTTTTTGCTTATTTCAGATTATTTCAGATTTCAGATTGTTTAAGATGTTTCAGATTATTCCCAATTAAGCTCGTACTAAATCCTGCTGCTAATTTAAGCTTATTTCTGCTATTTTAGATAATATTCAGCTGTTTTTGACCAATTTCAGCTGATGGCCGCCAACGCTACTTTCAAATGGTTATAACTCGACCATCTTTATACATAGAGAGCTGAAATTTGGTGAGGTTGTAGCTGAGGACATTATCTATCATGTACGGAATCCAAAAAAAAATCCAAGATGGCCGACAATGCAAAAAAGTAAAAATACCATAAAATGGTCAATTTTAGTGATATTGAGCTGAAACTTGGTGTAGTGATAGCTGAGAATGTTTCCTATCAAATGCAATATCAAAATCAAAAATCCAAGATGGCCGCCAACGCTACTTTCAAATGGCTTTAACTCAGCCATCATTATACACAGAGAGTCGAAATTTGGTGAGGTTGTAGCTGAGGACATTATCTATCATGTACGGAATCCAAATCAAAAATCCAAGATGGCCGACAAAGTAAAACATTAAAAAACTGTAAAAATCCAAGATGGCCGCCAACGCTACATTCAAATGGCTTTAACTCAGCCATCTTTATTCATAGAGAGCTGAAATTTGGTGAGGTTGTAGCTGAGGGAATCCTCTATCATGTACGGAATCCAAATCAAAAATCCAAGATGGCCGACAAAGCAAAACATTAAAAATACTGTAAAATCCAAGATGGCCACCAACGCTACTTTCAAATGGCTTTAACTCAGCCATCATTATACATAGAGAGCCGAAATTTGGTGAGGTTGTAGCTGAGGGAATCCTCTATCATGTACGGAATCCAAATCAAAAATCCAAGATGGCCGACAAAGCAAAACATTAAAAATACTGTAAAATCCAAGATGGCCACCAACGCTACTTTCAAATGGCTTTAAATCAGCCATATTTATTCATAGAGAGCCGAAATTTGGTGAGGTTGTAGCTATGGACATTCTTTA
>JBBPBX010076831.1:0-10816 GCA_038048925.1 Garcialebias charrua
GTCACAAAGTTCGTTTTATAATTGTATTGTGTACAAAAACGGGACTTGTTCATGAAGGCTAATTGGAGCTAATGCTAGCAGATTTTGTGTATGTGGTGTTGCTTAGCAACAACTGAAGGCCTGCTGAATTCACTTTGAACTTGTACTTTGCACTTTGTGAGACTGTTCTCACACAAAGGACATTTTCTGTTCTCTTTATTTGTAAAATGGACATTTTGTTATGGGTTCATGAAAAAACAGAAATATTGTTATGACATTAAGTAAGTAATGGCTGCATATGTGTGAAGCTTAGTAAAGAGAGACAGCATTAAAGGAGCATTGCACCTTTTCAGTTTAAAGATGAGGTTTTCTTTGTGTTTAGAGAAAAGTTGTTCTGTTAAAACAATGGATATTGCTAACAGCTAAGGTGTTTAAATATTTAAATATATTTTATTATTTATTTTTATTTTTATAGTTAAATACAGGTCTCAGAAAAGAGGACAAGGTATTGAATTTAAAGCACTAATTACAAAATTAATATGTTTTAGAGAAGTAAAAACTATTTGTGAATTAATTTTGTAATTTGACAGAATTCATAATGCTAAATAGAGCATGTTGAAAGAATGATCGTTTGGTTTAAATGTATATTATAGTCATTGTGTAATGTAATGAAGTTAATGGTTCTCTACTAAAGAATGTGTTACCTGAAATATGTGATCTATGAAGCGTGTTTAGAGCACACAAGAAGAAGAATAAATCTTCTGGTTGAATGTGATAAAAGGCTCAACGTGTGTGTCTCGTTTTTCTCATACCACAGCATCACACGTTGAGAGATCATCTTACACCTTACCCTCCACCATCCAAGGTTGCAGGGTAACACTTACACAAGGTCAAACTCTTGTGATTTATGTTTTTCCTCTAAAATCTATTATAAAATCAAAGCACTGGAAGACTTCTATCAGATATCAGTGTTGTTAACTCTTACCTCATATTTGAATGACGCATCTTGGAGAAACTCCTGCAGCATCTGCTGACCCAGTTCTTGACTTGCCTGGTCGCTCACAAAATGAAGCACCAACACTTCTCCTTCTAGGAAACGTCCGTGGTTTACCATTGACAACATGGCCACTCTGAATTTATCCTGCAGGCTTTTGCTTCTGTCCACCTTGGTAAACATCATGAGCGCATGGTAATGCTGCTCACTTGCCTTCAAACCTTCACTCCCTCCTCCTTCAGCTCGCTCTTCCCATCCTTGTTCTTCAAATTCAGCCAGGTGTGTGATTCTGGTGTCCACAGTTAGGTCAGCATCATTTCTGTTGCTGTTGGCCTGTGTTTGCTTTATCCTCTTTGTGGTGCTGGAGAAGTTGTGTCTCTCTGAGCCAAAGTAGTAAAAAGCTACAACAGCAAGCGTGGCAGCGAGGAGGAGAACAAACTGATAGGACCTGAACGTACTGATCCTACCCATGGTTTTGGCTAACAGTCTTAACAGGCCCATACTGGCCCGTTGGTGTCACGTTTGGTGGGGTATATTTGGTAAAACCATTATTTTGTGCAGGTCACTGATTATAAATTGCTGAGCTTTTCCTGTAAGAGAAACATATTGTTTTAGTTTGCACCTCATAAAAGAAAAATGTGGGTGCAGAAAAAAAAAAGAGACACCGTATTTTCTGGAATATAGGTCGCGGCTTTTTATCATTTTTGCATGCCCTGCGACCTATATTCAGGTGCGACCTATTTACGGCTTTTTATCAAATAAGCTGGTTTGTAATCATTTATAAACAAAAATTAAACTGAGACACACTATTACAATAATGTCAGCTAACAAATATATTTTTTAGGTGTTTATCCTGCTAAAATTATTCATTTATTAAAGAAAAGTTCAGCTCAGACACATATTTGCTATAATTTTTATCAAACAAATAATAGTTTTTAAGTGTTAATCTTCTTAAAAGCCTTGCTCCTGTGGCAGACATTTGCAGTAGAGCTAAACACGGTCCATATTTTGACATAGGTGCGACCTATATTCAGGTGCGACCTATATATGGAATCCATGGATTTTTCCAATTCTTTGGCAATAATTGGACAATGCGACCTATATCAGGTGCGACCTATATTCCAGAAAATTCGGTACTTGATGTTTTCATTTAAAGGAGATATACGCCCATTTTCCACAAGGCGACATAATTCCTTAAAGTTTTTAAAAAAAGTGAAATTGATAGCAGACACTTATCTTTACATCACGTGTGTTTCAAGATTGTTGTATAGACATAACCTCCTTAATCCTTTAAGACAGAGGTGTCCAAACGTTTCATAGGTGGGCCATAGATGAAAGGATTCGAACATGGCTGGCCCAAAAGGGTCATCAAAGTTCTGAAAAACAGCTGGTAGCGCTAAAACAGATCCATGAAAGGTTTGAAGGGACACTAATAAAGTTGATCAACTTGTATGTCGATGATACCACTTCATATTTCTTTTAAAATGTCCAATTTCTCCCTATTACATCAATTGAAATTATTTTCTTTGAAAACACTTGTTAAGTTTAGCCAAGTTTTATGAATTATTATCCAAAATTCTACTTTTTGGTAGGTTTGTTGTTGGATAAAGGGATTATTATAGCAAAATATTTGTATTGTACTTAAAGCTTCAGTATGTAGCTTTTTTTATAAACATATTTCTTCACTCTGTCACTACCTCCTGACAGACTGATGTTAGCCAGGTAATCTCTGAAAAAAAAAAAAAAAATTGTCCCCTTGCTTCTCCAGGTGGTAAATAAGCATTTCTAAAAAGAAAAGGTGACACGCCATTTTCCAGCCAATAAAAACAGAGTTTGTAACCAGCCAATAAAAACAGAGCTTGAATTTGAATCAGCCAATAAAAACAGAGCTTGAATTTGAATTTCCACAGACCATGGGAGAGCAGAGCCATATATGGCTCTGAGGGGGAGGGATCAGAATGCTTTGCCTGTTGAAATTTTTTCTAAGTGCTGCAGTTCTACAGAAACTGCAGACTGAACCTTTAATATAGCTAATTTGAAGAAGATTAATCTGTTTTGCTGTTAAACTTAATTTTTTTTAAAGTATCACCATTAAATCAGCATCAACCTCTTAAGCATGCAGGTCAAAATTATACCATTGTTTAATTGCAGCCGTGGGCCGCATAAAATCACTCCAAGGGCCGCAAATGGCCCCCGGGCCACACTTTGGACACCCCTGCCTTAAAAGCGGAAGTACACAGCCTGGTTTGTTGTACAAAACACACACAGCAACTTCAGAAAACACACACACACACACACACACACAAAAGTTTTCCTAAGCTAATAACAATACTAACAAATATGCTACCAAGCACAATAAATGATGTTTACATTATGTTACCTTTAAAAATAGCTTTGAGGCCATTATCTTTAACAATTGATTCAGCTGATATGCAGTTTTCTTTATAATTTAAGTTTTTGTATTTCACCTTGAGCAATGAACTGTGAACACAATTATTTTGGACTAAAATACAAAACAATATCAATTTCAAGCTATGGCAATCTGCATGTGGCTTTGTGCAACGAACACTAGCGCAAAATATTTTGTTATCATGCACAAAATATTAAATTGTATGGGTAAAAAGACTGGAAGCGAGGGATAAGGAAGCCCTAAATTCATGTTCATGCCACAGCTCTGACAACACTTCAAATAACTAAGCAGAATCGGACCAAAAATAAAATATTCTCAAAAGTTTGTTGACAACCCTGAGAGGGTGCTATCTGCTAAGTTAGCTAGCGGTGGAGCGCTAGAGGTCGAACATGTTCGTTAAACCCTAGGCAGACACTCGAACACTTCCATATTCGTTCATACCTCTCTCGTCTTATCACCAGCACAGTCAGTGTTTTCATTTTTCAGCACTTTTGTCATTTTGAGATGAAGACATACAGAGAAGGTGACTGGAGCAGTCACCAGCTAGCGAGATCCGTGTTTACTTTACGTGCTGTCTAAAAAAAATGAATTCTGTACTTTTAAAACAGAAGTTAATTGGGATGCTCCGTTTTCGTTGTATCTTGTTCATATAGCTTTTTTATATGTTAAAATACATTATTATTGTGCGTGAATTTGACGTATTTGCACTTTGGTTTTATATAATCAAATAAAGCTAGACGGAAATTTGTGTTTTCCACAAGAAGTCAGAAAACTACGAGGGCGAAATCTGGCACTTGAAAGCAGCAGCATCACCGCCTCTCAAGTCACGACAGAGCTGCGACCGCTCTGCAGCTCCTCAACATCCACATTTAACTAGAAATGCAAATTTTTGTATTAGCTCGATAGTTGTTTTTTTTAACACTGTAAACCTAACATAGCTTGATTTTTAATTTAAGACTTCATTGCTAGCATAGTTAGCGCCTGTGAAAATGAGCTCCAACACGCGCGTCGTTCAGGTGACAAATGTTTCCCCAAGCACAACAGCCGAACAAATGAGGAGTCTGTTTGAATTCCTCGGAACCATAGAGGAGCTCAAACTGTTTCCACCTGAGTGAGTATTATGTATTATTGCCGAGTAAAGCTTTAATGGCCAGCCTACGCACGGCTCTCCTTCAGGCCTACAGCATCGAACAGGCCTCCCTGAATGCTAATTTTGTGCTAACGCTTCTTGCTAACGCTAATGTTGTGCTAATGCGTGTCAGACCTTTCCTCACACTCGTGGCACATGTGTGCCGTTTCCTTTTATATCAATTTTCTCAAAGCTCCCAGATAACCTTCAGCATAACCTGCAATACGCGAATTTTGCCTTCTTTGAAACTAAAAGCACCAACACAAGCTTGCAGTTAACACGTCTGTTGGTTTTAGCTTCGAAAAGTCATGTTAAATCAGTGTTGTTGTCGCAAGCTAGATCCATCCTGTGTGTTTTATGATTACCTCCTTCAGCACACCTGGTTTAAAAGGATGTGTAATAAATAAAATTGATTTGATATTCAGATGCCCGAGCCACCTCAACTGGCTCCTCTCGATGTGGAGAAGCAGCGGCTCTACTCCTAGTCCCTCCCGGATGACTGAGCTTCTCACCCTATCTCTAAGGGAGAGTCCAGACACCCTGCGGAGAAAACTCATTTCAGCCGCTTGTATCCGAGATCTTGTTCTTTCGGTCACAACCCAAAGCTCATGACCATAGATGAGGGTGGGAACGTAGATCGATCGGTAAATTGAGAGCTTTGCCTTTTGACTCAGCTCTCTCTTCACCACGACAGACCGGTACAGCGCCCGCTTCACTGCGGACGCTGCACCTATCCGCCTATCGATCTCACGCTCCAGTTTTCCCTCATTCGTGAACAAGACCCCGAGATACTTAAACTCCTCCACTTGGGGCCAAGATGGTGTAGTGGCAAGGGCTTCCGACTTGGGACCCGAAGGACGCGGGTTCGCGCCCCGGCCACTACACACCTTGGGGTGTCTATGAGTGCACACCTAATTCTCCAGCTCCCCTGGCGCTTTCTATGGCTGCTCACTGCACCACCTGGTGGTGGTTGGGTTAAATGCAGAGACGAATTTCGTCTGTGTATGGGAAACATACACAGATGACAGAAAAGGACATTATTATTATTATTATTATTATTATTATTATTATTATTATTATTGGGGCAGGACCTCCTCCCCGACCCGGAGAGGGCACTCTACCTTTTTCCGGCTCAAGACAATTGCCTCGGATTTGGAGGAACTCCACATCAAGAGGAGCCAGTTGAGGTGGCTCGGGCATCTGGTTAGGATGCCTCCTGGACGCCTCCCTGGTGAGGTGTTCCGGGCATGTCCCACCGGGAGGAGGCCCAGGGGAAGACCCAGGACACGCTGGAGGGACTATGTTTCTCGGCTGGCCTGGGAACGCCTTGGGATTCCCAAGGAGGAGCTGCTCCAAGTGGCTGGGGAGAGGGAAGTCTGGGCCTCCTTACTTAGGCTGCTACCCCCTGCGACCCGACCCCGGTTAAGTGGAAGAAAATGGATGGATGGATGGATGGATTTGATATTCATCTGTTGATGCAGTTCTTTAAATCAGTTGTGTGAGAACAAGGGAAATTATTTTATAAGCTAATCGTTCTAATGAACAAGCAAACTTGCAGTAGGCTCAAAGTCAGTACCGGTACTTCTTTCTTTGATACTGAACTAACAAACAAATTTGATATGACTGTGAATTACAAAACATTTTGGAACATTGACTGCAACCCCTGGACTGGATTATTGTACCTTGTTTTTGTTTCTATTTAATTTTGCCTTGTTCACAGGTGGGAGGTGCTCTCAGTTCTTAAAAAAAAAAGTATTTGCAGCAATGTAGTTATGGTAAATGGAGCTTATAGCACCTTCCAGCCCCCTATGAGGGGCCCCAAAGTGCTTTACAGCACCAGCCATCCACCCATTCATACACACATTCATACACCAGTAGCGGTAGTCTGCCATGCAAGGCGCCAGCCAGTCCTACCGGGAGCAACTCGGGGTTAAGTTATGATTCGAAGCTGCACAGATCAGAACTTGCCACCCAGGGAGGGTTGGAAAAAAAAAAAAAAAAACAATGGTGATTAAAACACATTTCTCAACAGGGTTCTTGTGCAACACAACACAGCGGCAACTTGAAGCGGATATGTTGATCCTTTGTGTTTGTATTCTTTGCACAACATACAGTATCTGTATTTTCTTCCAGTGACTCTCCCTTGCCTGTGACTTCACGTGTCTGTTTTGTAAAGTTCCGTGAGCCCGAGTCGGTGGGAGTGTCTCAACACCTGACGAACACGGTTTTCGTGGACAGAGCTTTGATCGTGGTCCCCTTTGCTGAAGGTGGGTGTCTGTTTTATTTTAATTTTTTTTGTCATTCACACGGCTTTTTCAAAGCATACATCACATTTGTAAGTGTAATGGATAGAATTGCAAACATTATCCGAGTCTGAGTCACTGTGATTTAATTTTGCTAAGCTGTTCTGTGCTTGGCATCTCTAGGAATGTAACAGGGAAATGTACATTTGTGTCTGTGTCTTACAAACTAGCTGTAAACTTCTCTCTCTGTTATTTGTGTTGTGGTTTTCATAGTGGGCAAGTCATTTGCAGAGAGGCACTTCCTTGCTGGCTGAAAGTGATCTTCTGCTGCCATCAGGAGATTAGAAAAAATAATGACACCACATTCGCAAGCCTCTTCTCTTTCTCTTTGTTCTGCTGTAAAATATTAACTTCTTTCTCTCTCTCTCTTTGTTCAAGGCAACTTTTCTTTAAAAAATAGCAACATGGCTCAAATCTATGGGTGGGGGAAGAGGGTGCTGAGCATTTCTTTACAAGTTCGAATATACCTTTTTTTGTTGTTAAATGTTATTTTTAATATAATCTAGGCTGCCCTAAACAAGTAGATCATTTAGACATATTTGGTCTATTTTATATATATATATACTGTATATATATATATATATATATATATATATATGTATTTTTTTTCCAACTTGCTAGCTATCAATTTCCTAAATTGGCTTGAACCAGTTTGAATAAGTTCCACTTAATGCTCTAATAGCATGCAGCAACTAAGTAAAGCAAACAAAAGAGGACAACGTTTTATTTCTGTTTTACCAAAATTTATCAAATGTTTTATCCTTCAAAAATATTTACATAAAAAATGCATTTATAATACACACCGAAGTTACTGCTCAAACAGCTGCACTGTCTGACACAATACAGTCAGAAAGTTCTGCACATGGTTTTCATGCGCTCGTGGATGAGGCCTATTTTTAGGTGTAAGTTAGGCCTATGATAGACTTGATCCCTCCTAACAAATCCAACAGAGGGAGATGTGACTGTGTAGTGGTGGAGGTTCACACAATCTTAAGTATCTATAATCGGCTGGTGAAAACACCAGTAAGGGTACCCTGATGCATGCTCAATAATCCAGGTAGAAAAATCTAAAAAAGCCAAGTCTGGTCCTCTGGACATTCAAAAAACAAAAACAAAGCAAAGCAAAAAAAATTGTAGAAAGGTTTCGTCTTTCGTCCGAAACGTTTCTACAATTTTTTTGCTTTGTTTTGTTTTGATTTTTGAATGTCCAGAGGACCAGACTTAGCTTTTTTAGACCAGTAAGGATGTTTTGAGTCTGGCTTTTTTTTTTGTCTTGATGCAGATATAAGGAAACACTCTTAATGGATTGGCTTCTACTACATTATTTTACTTTATCTGCTCAATAAGTCTCTGCACAGTATGGTGTTGTAAATATGCTAAATACAGGATCTAAAATTGGAGCTTTTGGAGTCTGGTAGTACAGGTAGTCCTCGACTTACGACGTAGATCCATTCCTACGCGGCGTCGTAAACCGATTTTCGACGCAAGTCGAAATATACGTACATACTGCAATATACATGTACAATACTGTATTACCAAGCAATTAGCCTATCCTAACACAGTATCCTACATATTTATAAAAAAACACATACGTTTGGGAGCCATAATGAAGGGAAAAAAGAATAATGGCCTACTGGGATGCTGGTGACGCCGTATTCCTCCGTCCATCGGCCGTATTCCTCCGTCCATCGGCCGTATTCTCTATTATGCTTACGACGTAAAACCGCCGTCCAGCTTGGTCCATCTGCCGTATTCCGCATTCCGTTTACGGCGTAAAACTGCGTTCACAGTACAGTTTTGTTTGTTTTTTGAATGTCCAGAGGACCAGACTTAGCTTTTTTAGAGAGTACAGTGCAGTATTCCTACGCCGCTACGTTTACGACGTAAAACCAGAAACCGCGTAACTCGGCTTTTCAATTTTATTTTTATTTTTATGGGAGATGCGTCGTAACCACGAAACGTTGTAACTTGAGACCGTCGTAACCCGAGGACTACCTGTATATAAATGTTTTGCATATGGAGCAAAAATGTACAGGACATCCTTAAAGGTGCAGACTGCAGTTTCTGTAGAACGCAGCACTTAGAAAAATTTTCAACAGGCAAAGCATTCTGATCCCTCCCCCTCAGAGCCATACATGGCTCTGCTCCCCCTTGCTCTGCTGAAATTCAAATTCAAGCTCTGTTTTTATTGGCTGATTCAAATTCAAGCTCTGTTTTTATTGGCTGGTTACAAACTCAGTTTTTATTGGCTGGTTAACGGCGGGTCACTGTGGCTTTTTAGAAATGCTTTTAGTAACACCTGGAGAAGCAAGGGGACTATAGTTTTTTCAAAGATTACTTTGTCCAACATCAGTCTGTCAGGAGATAGTGACAGAGTGAAGAAATATGTTAAAAATATATTTTTAGAAAACTTACAGACTGCACTACAGAAACTGCAGACTGCACCTTTAAACAAGCAGAAAGCATGCTAAATAAATCAGCTCTGCATGCTATGTTAGAATTAAAAGGTTTGGGACGATGAAGTTTGTTAGAACATGTTGTGGTTATTAATCATAATAAGCACACACTGTTTGGAATTTAAATTCTGAATTTGCCAGAGACATGTTTTATTTACCATTTGCATTACCAATGTTTCCATTACCGTACAAATGAAACTTTTAAGGCTCTGCCTGACCCACACATAACTCTGAATGAGTTGAGTGACTCGTGTTTAACGGTGGTGTTTCTTTTGTTGTTGTTTTACAGTTCTTTTTCCTGGTTCAGCCAGCCCTATTTACCAGGCCCTGCTGAAAATGCCACCAACAGTTTTGTCTTCTGCAGCCTTATCCTGTTTCTCAAGTGTCTTGTCTGTTGAGTGTGTGTGTGTGTGTGTTGATGGACGTGTGTGTGTGGGTGTTTGTCTCTCCCTGTTTTGAAAAATGTCAGATGAAAAATAGCTTGTTTTCAGATTACACATGGATGATCACCTTTTAAGATTTTCTTGTTCTCACCAGCATATATTTTAGGATTTTTATAACAATCATTGCTGTGAATAGTCCTTGATTGTTTAGTTCATATTGTTTTTGACACTGTTTAGTGTTTTGTGTAACATACAATTAAACCAGTGTCTGATAACAGTAGTGTTTTTGTTGTGGGGTCAAAGACTGGAAAAGGTAAAATGACTGAACCTTTTCTGTTTTTTGTTTTGTTTTTTGTAGAGGTTATGGTAAGTGATATTGAAATGTATAATTGTCTATACACCCAAATCATGAACTTTTTTTTGTATCTCAATGTTTTTGTGTGCTTTATAGCGAAGCAGCCGGCGTGCGTCGCTTGTTCATAATGAAATTTGAGAGCACATCCCACGGGACAACTGGCTGTGCTTGCTAACGTTTGGTTCATGACTTTAAAAACAAGTACAGGTGATAAAATCTTGGCAGTGTTGACCACAGTGTGTATTGTAACTTTTGATCTCATAGCTGCTAATCCCACAATTATACTTTCACAAAACAAATCAGCCATCAAGATTTACAGACAAGACAAAAAGTGGCTCTTTATTTACTTTTAACTACAGAGTACGGTAGTTAGACTGAGGTGGCTTGTCTGCAAGTCTTGTTTTAGTGTTGTCAGCATTTTCTCTGAGTATGTACTGAAATGTTTGTGTTTTTCTCCAGGAGTTATTCCTGATGAATCTAAAGCCATGTCGCTCCTGGCTCCAGCCAACGCTTTGGCAGGAATGCTGCCTGGTGGAGGTCTTCTTCCAACACCTAATCCTCTTGCATCGGTTAGTTTTCATGATGACGTTGTATTACAAGAAAGCATTTGTTTTGTACAATGGAGCTTTAGGGCCACGCTAAGGGGGAAAAAAAAAATAATAATATTGCCATGCTAAGCAAAAAGTTAAAAGCCATAAAATTACGAGAATAAAATTGTACGAGTAAAAAAAAATAATAATAATAATTATATACAGTGTGTGTGTACCGGTGTGTGTGTATATATATATATATATAAATATATATATA
>JBBPBX010076833.1:0-17013 GCA_038048925.1 Garcialebias charrua
GTAACGCCGTCACAATACGTTTGGCATTTTGGGGGCTTTATCATATCCCAAAACTCACCAAATTTGGCAGACTCGTCAGGACTGGTGAAAAATTACATATTTTGGGGGCGTGGCCAAAATTGCAACAGAAACGGCTCAAGAGCGCCACCTAGAAAATTTCAAACTACCCTCCGCATTGGCCTTAGTTTCACGTAGGATCATGAAATTTGGTACACTTGTCCAATTCACCAAGACGCACAGAAAACCCTCTGGCGTCAACGTTGTACGATAAATGGGAAGGCGGCCATTTTGGAATGTGGACCAAATCGAGTGCACGCACTAGGTGCCGAACTGGTACGGGAAAGGCACGAGAGCGTTTCGGGGTGGACCAGCTCGACTTCCCGCGGTCGCCGCGAGAAGGGCGGAGCGGCGCTAAGGCATTCACACGTGCATTTTCGCAGGAAATGCGGTTTTTCTAGTTGTGTGAATGCCAACAAGGCATTCACACTATAGAGATTGTGTTTATATTTATTATAGTTACTATCTTCCGTCCGTACGTTTTTTGGCACGCTACTCCTCCTAGAGTATTTGTGCCATTTCAACGATTCATATATCAAAATGTTCAGCTCGTTCAGGACAATCCAGCTATGACTTTTGGTAATGCTGCAAGTTGCGCTTTTTGAAATATTAAGCCTTTTCGGCCATTTTTTTCCCATTGAAAATGAATGGAGCTAAAATGAAATGGTCTTTTGGGGGCTTTATCATACCCTAAAACTCACCAAATTTGGCAGACTCATCACTCAGACATGCAGGAGTAACAAATGATCAAAACCTCGCATTTTCATATATGCTGAAGGGGCGTGGCCTGGCCTCAAAGTTAGGCATCTCGCCATGAAAAACGAAACACTAATAGCACCTACACGAAAACCGTCTAATACATCAAACCTTCAGTGATTGACCCACAACCACTCCCCTGCAATACTGAATGGTCAAATCATGACATTAATTAAGCCACGCCCCCTCACAACAGGAAGTGTACAGTTATACATTGAACGTCCCGATCGGACACCTGTTACCTAATCAGCGGGACGGTCTGTCCAGTGACCGAAGACATGTTGCTGTAACAAGCTTTCCAACACTGACCGTTTTGGGTGGAGCATGTGGGCGTGGCGACGTGGCGAATCAGACGTAACGCCGTCACAAACGAAACACTAATAGCACCTACACGAAAACTGTCTAATACATCAAACCTTCAGTGATTGACCCACATCCGGTCCCCTGCAATACTGAATGGTCAAATCATGACATTAATTAAGCCACGCCCCCTCACAACAGGAAGTGTACAGTTGTACATTGAAGGTCCCGATCGGACACCTGTTACCTAATCAGCATGACGGTCTTTCCAGTGACCAAAGACATGTTGATGTAACAAGCTTTCCAACACTGACCGTTTTGGGTGGAGCATGTGGGCGTGGCGATGTGGCGAATCAGACGTAACGCCGTCACAATACGTTTGGCCTTTTGGGAGCTTTATCATATCCCAAAACTCACCAAATTTGGCAGACTCGTCAGGACTGGTGAAAAATTACATATTTTGGGGGCGTGGCCAAAATTGCAACAGAAACGGCTCAAGAGCGCCACCTAGAATATTTCAAACTACCCTCCGCATTGGCCTTAGTTTCACGTAGGATCATGAAATTTGGTACACTTGTCCAATTCACAAAGACGTACAGAAAACCCTCTGGCATCAACATTGTACGATAAATGGGAAGGCGGCCATTTTGGAATGTGGACCAAATTGGGTGCATACATTGGGTGCCGAACGGGTACGGGAAAGGCACGAGAGTGTTTCAGGGTGGACTAGCTCGACTTCCCGCGGTCGCCACGAGAAGGGCGGAGCGGCGCTAAGGCATTCACACGTGCATTTTCGTAGGAAATGCAAATTTTCTAGTTGTGTGAATGCCAACAAGGCATTCACACTATAGAGATTGTGTTTATATTTATTATTATTATTATTCTTATATGTTACTATCTTCCGTCCGTACGTTTTTTGGCGTCCTACTCCTCCTACAGTTTTCGTGCCATTTCAACATGTCATATATCAAAATGTTCAGCTCGTTCAGGACAATCCAGCGATGACTTTTGGTAATGGTGCAACTTTAGCTTTTTGAGATATTTAGCCTTTTCGGCCATTTTTTTCCCATTGAAAATGAATGGAGCTAAAATGAAATGGCATTTTGGGGGCTTTATCGTATCCTAAAACTCACCAAATTTGGCAGACTCATCATTCAGACATGGGGGAGTAAAGATTTATCAAAACCTCGCATTTTCATATATGCTGAAGGGGCGTGGCCAGGCCTCAAAGTTAGGTATCTCGCCATGAAAAACGAAACACTAATAGCACCTACAAGAAAACTGTCTAATACATCAAACCTTCAGTGATTGACCCACAACCGGTCCCCTACAATACTGAATGGTCAAATCATGACATTAATTAAGCCACGCCCCCTCACAACAGGAAGTGTACAGTTGTACATTGAAGGTCCCGATCGGACACCTGTTACCTAATCAGCGGGACGGTCTGTCCAGTGACCGAAGACATGTTGCTGTAACAAGCTTTCCAACACTGACCGTTTTGGGTGGAGCATGTGGGCGTGGCGACGTGGCGAATCAGACGTAACGCCGTCACAAACGAAACACTAATAGCACCTACACGAAAACTGTCTAATACATCAAACCTTCAGTGATTGACCCACATCCGGTCCCCTGCAATACTGAATGGTCAAATCATGACATTAATTAAGCCACGCCCCCTCACAACAGGAAGTGTACAGTTGTACATTGAAGGTCCCGATCGGACACCTGTTACCTAATCAGCATGACGGTCTTTCCAGTGACCAAAGACATGTTGATGTAACAAGCTTTCCAACACTGACCGTTTTGGGTGGAGCATGTGGGCGTGGCGATGTGGCGAATCAGACGTAACGCCGTCACAATACGTTTGGCCTTTTGGGAGCTTTATCATATCCCAAAACTCACCAAATTTGGCAGACTCGTCAGGACTGGTGAAAAATTACATATTTTGGGGGCGTGGCCAAAATTGCAACAGAAACGGCTCAAGAGCGCCACCTAGAATATTTCAAACTACCCTCCGCATTGGCCTTAGTTTCACGTAGGATCATGAAATTTGGTACACTTGTCCAATTCACAAAGACGTACAGAAAACCCTCTGGCATCAACATTGTACGATAAATGGGAAGGCGGCCATTTTGGAATGTGGACCAAATTGGGTGCATACATTGGGTGCCGAACGGGTACGGGAAAGGCACGAGAGTGTTTCAGGGTGGACTAGCTCGACTTCCCGCGGTCGCCACGAGAAGGGCGGAGCGGCGCTAAGGCATTCACACGTGCATTTTCGTAGGAAATGCAAATTTTCTAGTTATTATTATTCTTTATAGATGTTACTATCTTCCATCCGTACGTTTTTTGGCGTCCTACTCCTCCTAGAGTATTTGTGCCATTTCAACGATTCATATATCAAAATGTTCAGCTCGTTCAGGACAATCCAGCTATGACTTTTGGTAATGCTGCAAGTTGCGCTTTTTGAAATATTAAGCCTTTTCGGCCATCTTTTTCCCATTGAAAATGAATGGAGCTAAAATGAAATGGCCGTTTGGGGGCTTTATCATATCCTAAATCTCACCAAATTTGGCAGACTCATCACTCAGACATGGGGGAGTAAAAAATTATCAAAACCTCGCGTTTTCATATATGCTGAAGGGGCGTGGCCTGGCCTCAAAGTTAGGCATCTCGCCATGAAAAACGAAACACTAATAGCACCTACACGAAAACCGTCTAATACATCAAACCTTCAGTGATTGACCCACAACCGGTCCCCTACAATACTGAATGGTCAAATCATGACATTAATTAAGCCACGCCCCCTCACAACAGGAAGTGTACAGTTATACATTGAACGTCCCGATCGGACACCTGTTACCTAATCAGCGGGACGGTCTGTCCAGTGACCGAAGACATGTTGCTGTAACAAGCTTTCCAACACTGACCGTTTTGGGTGGAGCATGTGGGCGTGGCGATGTGGCGAATCAGCCGTCACGCCGTCACAAACGAAACACTAATAGCACCTACACGAAAACAGTCTAATACATCAAACCTTCAGTGATTGACCCACATCCGGTCCCCTGCAATACTGAATGGTCAAATCATGACAATAATTAAGCCACGCCCCCTCACAACAGGAAGTGTACAGTTGTACATTGAACGTCCCGATCGGACACCTGTTACCTAATCAGCGTGACGGTCTGTCCAGTGACCGAAGACATGTTGCTGTAACAAGCTTTCCAACACTGACCGTTTTGGGTGGAGCATGTGGGCGTGGCGATGTGGCGAATCAGACGTAACGCCGTCACAAACGAAACACTAATAGCACCTACACGAAAACAGTCTAATACATCAAACCTTCAGTGATTGACCCACATCCGGTCCCCTGCAATACTGAATGGTCAAATCATGACAATAATTAAGCCACGCCCCCTCACAACAGGAAGTGTACAGTTGTACATTGAACGTCCCGATCGGACACCTGTTACCTAATCAGCGTGACGGTCTGTCCAGTGACCGAAGACATGTTGCTGTAACAAGCTTTCCACGACTGGTTGTTTTGGGTGGAGCATGTGGGCGTGGCGATGTGGCGAATCAGACGTAACGCCGTCACAATACGTTTGGCCTTTTGGGAGCTTTATCATATCCCAAAACTCACCAAATTTGGCAGACTCGTCAGGACTGGTGAACGATTACATATTTTGGGGGCGTGGCCAAAATTGCAACAGAAAGGGCTCAAGAGCGCCACCTAGAAAATTTCAAACTACCCTCCGCATTGGCCTTAGTTTCACGTAGGATCATGAAATTTGGTACACTTGTCCAATTCACCAAGACGCACAGAAAACCCACTGGCGTCAACGTTGTACGATAAATGGGAAGGCGGCCATTTTGGAATGTGGACCAAATTGGGTGCGTGCATTGGGTGCCGAACGGGTACGGGAAAGGCACGAGAGCGTTTCGGGGTGGACCAGCTCGACTTCCCGCGGTCGCCGCGAGAAGGGCGGAGCGGCGCTAAGGCATTCACACGTGCATTTTCGCAGGAAATGCGGTTTTTCTAGTGTTACAATTACATCTGTTACTATCCTGATTCCGTACGTTTTTTGGCACGCTACTCCTCCTACAGTTTTTGTGCTATTTCAACAATTCATATATCAAAATGTTCAGCTCATTTAGGACATGATGGCTATGACTTTTGGTATTGGTGCAACTTTAGCTTTTTGAAATATTCAGCCTTTTCGGCCATTTTTTTCCCATTGAAAATGAATGGAGCTCAAATGAACTCAATGAGCTCATTTTGCATCCTTGATATCTTTGGAACTCATTACAATATTTCACTACTCCTTTCACATTTTGGACCAACTCAGCTTCCTTCAGCTACCTTGTACATTTTTAAAAAAATATTTCGGCTACTTTCAGCTAATTTCAGCTGTTTCTTCAACGACTTTGCGATCTTTTCAGCTTAATGCAGCTTACTTCAACATTTTTGTACTTCTATTGACTTATTTATGCTAATTTCAGATTATTATGCTCCTTTCAGCTAATTTTTGAAAGATTAAGATATTTTTGCTATTTTAGCTACTATTTAGCTGTTTATGCAAATTTCAGCTTTTTCAGCTATTTCAACAATTTTTTTTAATCAATCCAACTTTTTTCAGCCTAATTCAGCAAAACCATGTTCTACCAACTTCCTTCTGGTAATTTAAGATATTTTCTGCTTGTTTTAGCTGTTGTTCAGCTGTTTTTGACCAATTTCAGCTGATGGCTGCCAATGTTACTTTCAAATGGCTTTAACTCAGCCATCTTTATTCATAGAGAGCTGAAATTTGGTGAGGTTGTAGCTATGGACCATCTCTAACATACATTAGGTGAAGCAGCCATTTTGATTGAACATGCAAATTAGGTGAGGCCGCCATTTTGGTTCAATATACAAGGCAGTTACTTGCCTTGCAAAGTAAGTCAATGCATGTATTGTTGCCATTTTGGTTCTACAATTAAAGTAGGTGAGGTAGCCATTTTGATTTAACAAGCATATTAGGTGAAGCGGCCGTTTTGATTGAACATGCAAAATAGGTGAAGCGGCCATTTTGGCATTCACACATGCATTTTCTCAGGAAATGCAATCTAGTTATTATTATTGTGTGAATGCCAACAAGGCATTCACACTATAGAGATTGTGTTTATATTTAATATTATTATTATTATAGTTACTATCTTCCGTCCGTACGTTTTTTGGCATCCTACTCCTCCTAGAGTATTTGTGCCATTTCAACGATTCATATATCAAAATGTTCAGCTCGTTCAGGACAATCCAGCTATGACTTTTGGTAATGTTGCAACTTTCGCTTTTTGAAATATTAAGCCTTTTCGGCCATTTTTTTCCCATTGAAAATGAATGGAGCTAAAATGAAATGGCCTTTTGGAGGATTTATCATATCCTAAATCTCACCAAATTTGGCAGACTCATCACTCAGACATGGGGGAGTAAAAAATGATCAAAACCTCGCGTTTTTATATATGGTGAAGGGGCGTGGCCTGGCCTCAAAGTTAGGTATCTCGCCATGAAAAACGAAACACTAATAGCACCTACACGAAAACCGTCTAATACATCAAACCTTCAGTGATTGACCCACAACCGGTCCCCTACAATACTGAATGGTCAAATCATGACATTAATTAAGCCACGCCCCCTCACAACAGGAAGTGTACAGTTATACATTGAACGTCCCGATCGGACACCTGTTACCTAATCAGCGGGACGGTCTGTCCAGTGACCGAAGACATGTTGCTGTAACAAGCTTTCCAACACTGACCGTTTTGGGTGGAGCATGTGGGCGTGGCGATGTGGCGAATCAGCCGTCACGCCGTCACAAACGAAACACTAATAGCACCTACACGAAAACAGTCTAATACATCAAACCTTCAGTGATTGACCCACATCCGGTCCCCTGCAATACTGAATGGTCAAATCATGACAATAATTAAGCCACGCCCCCTCACAACAGGAAGTGTACAGTTGTACATTGAACGTCCCGATCGGACACCTGTTACCTAATCAGCGTGACGGTCTGTCCAGTGACCGAAGACATGTTGCTGTAACAAGCTTTCCACGACTGGTTGTTTTGGGTGGAGCATGTGGGCGTGGCGATGTGGCGAATCAGACGTAACGCCGTCACAATACGTTTGGCCTTTTGGGAGCTTTATCATATCCCAAAACTCACCAAATTTGGCAGACTCGTCAGGACTGGTGAAAAATTACATATTTTGGGGGCGTGGCCAAAATTGCAACAGAAACGGCTCAAGAGCGCCACCTAGAATATTTCAAACTACCCTCCGCATTGGCCTTAGTTTCACGTAGGATCATGAAATTTGGTACGCTTGTCCAATTCACCAAGACGCACAGAAAACCCTCTGGCATCAACGTTGTACGATAAATGGGAAGGCGGCCATTTTGGAATGTGGACCAAATTGGGTGCGTGCATTGGGTGCCGAAAGGGTACGGGAAAGGCACGAGAGTGTTTCAGGGTGGACCAGCTCGACTTCCCGCGATCGCCGCGAGAAGGGCGGAGCGGCGCTAAGGCATTCACACGTGCATTTTCGCAGGAAATGCGGTTTTTCTAGTTGTGTGAATGCCAACAAGGCATTCACACTATAGAGATTGTGTTTATATTTATTTATAGATGTTACTATCTTCATTCCGTACGTTTTTTGGCATGTAACTACTCGCACAGTTTTGGTGCCATTTCAACAATTCATATATCAAAATGTCCAGCTCGTTCAGGACAATCCGGCTATGACTTTTGGTAATGCTGCAACTTTAGCTTTTTGAATTATTTAGCCTTTTCGGCCATTTTTTTCCCATTGAAAATGAATGGAGCTAAAATGAAATGGCATGTTGGGGGCTTTATCATATCCTAAATCTCACCAAATTTGGCAGACTCATCACTCAGACATGGGGGAGTAAAAAATGATCAAAACCTCACGTTTTCATATATGCTGAAGGGGCGTGGCCTGGCCTCAAAATTAGGCATCTCGCCATGAAAAACGAAACACTAATAGCACCTACACGAAAACCGTCTAATACATCAAACCTTCAGTGATTGACCCACAACCACTCCCCTGCAATACTGAATGGTCAAATCATGACATTAATTAAGCCACGCCCCCTCACAACAGGAAGTGTACAGTTATACATTGAACGTCCCGATCGGACACCTGTTACCTAATCAGCGGGACGGTCTGTCCAGTGACCGAAGACATGTTGCTGTAACAAGCTTTCCAACACTGACCGTTTTGGGTGGAGCATGTGGGCGTGGCGATGTGGCGAATCAGCCGTCACGCCGTCACAAACGAAACACTAATAGCACCTACACGAAAACAGTCTAATACATCAAACCTTCAGTGATTGACCCACATCCGGTCCCCTGCAATACTGAATGGTCAAATCATGACAATAATTAAGCCACGCCCCCTCACAACAGGAAGTGTACAGTTGTACATTGAACATCCCGATCGGACACCTGTTACCTAATCAGCGTGACGGTCTGTCCAGTGACCGAAGACATGTAATGAATGGAGCTAAAATGAAATGGCCTTTTGGGGGCTTTATCGTATCCTAAAACTCATCAAATTTGGCAGACTCATCATTCAGACATGGGGGAGTAAATATTTATCAAAACCTTGCGTTTTCATATATGCTGAAGGGGCGTGGCCTGGCCTCAAAGTTAGGCATCTCGCCATGAAAAACGAAACACTAATAGCACCTACACGAAAACCGTCTAATACATCAAACCTTCAGTGATTGACCCACAACCGGTCCCCTACAATACTGAATGGTCAAATCATGACATTAATTAAGCCACGCCCCCTCACAACAGGAAGTGTACAGTTGTACATTGAAGGTCCCGATCGGACACCTGTTGACTAATCAGCATGACGGTCTGTCCAGTGACCAAAGACATGTTGCTGTAACAAGCTTTCCAACACTGACCGTTTTGGGTGGAGCATGTGGGCGTGGCGACGTGGCGAATCAGACGTAACGCCGTCACAAACGAAACACTAATAGCACCTACACGAAAACTGTCTAATACATCAAACCTTCAGTGATTGACCCACATCCGGTCCCTTGCAATACTGAATGGTCAAATCATGACATTAATTAAGCCACGCCCCCTCACAACAGGAAGTGTACAGTTGTACATTGAACGTCCCGATCGGACACCTGTTACCTAATCAGCGTGACGGTGTGTCCAGTGACCGAAGACATGTTGGTGTAACAAGCTTTCCAACACTGACCGTTTTGGGTGGAGCATGTGGGCGTGGTTATGTGGCGAATCAGACGTAACGCCGTCACAATACGTTTGGCCTTTTGGGAGCTTTATCATATCCCAAAACTCACCAAATTTGGCAGACTCGTCAGGACTGGTGAAAAATTACATATTTTGGGGGCGTGGCCAAAATTGCAACAGAAACGGCTCAAGAGCGCCACCTAGAATATTTCAAACTACCCTCCGCATTGGCCTTAGTTTCACGTAGGATCATGAAATTTGGTACACCTCCCCGATTCACCAAGGCGCACAGAAAACCCTCTGGCACCAACGTTGTACGATGAAAGGAAAGGCGACATTTTCGGCCATTTTTATCCCATTGAAAATGAATGGAGCTAAAATGAAATAGCATTTTGGGGGCTTTTTCATATCCCAAAACTCACCAAAATTGGCAGACTCATCAGGACTGGTGAACGATTACATATTTTGGGGGCGTGGCCAAAATTTCAAAAGAAACGGCTCAAGAGCGCCACCTAGAAAATTTCAAACTACCCTCCGCATTGGCCTTAGTTTCACGTAGGATCATGAAATTTGGTACACTTGTCCAATTCACCAAGACGCACAGAAAACCCTCTGGCGTCAACGTTGTACGATAAATGGGAAGGCGGCCATTTTGGAATGTGGACCAAATTGAGTGCACGCACTGGGTGCCGAACGGGTACGGGAAAGGCACGAGAGTGTTTCGGGGTGGACCAGCTCGACTTCCCGCGGTCGCCGCGAGAAGGGCGGAGCGGCGCTAAGGCATTCACACGTGCATTTTCGTAGGAAATGCGGTTTTTCTAGTTGTGTGAATGCCAACAAGGCATTCACACTATAGAGATTGTGTTTATATTTATTGTGTGAATGCCAACAAGGCATTCACACTATAGAGATTGTGTTTATATTTATTGTGTGAATGCCAACAAGGCATTCACACTATAGAGATTGTGTTTATATTTATTATAGTTACTATCTTCCGTCCGTACGTTTTTTGGCACGCTACTCCTCCTAGAGTATTTGTGCCATTTCAACGATTCATATATCAAAATGTTCAGCTCGTTCAGGACAATCCAGCTATGACTTTTGGTAATGCTGCAAGTTGCGCTTTTTGAAATATTAAGCCTTTTCGGCCATTTTTTTCCCATTGAAAATGAATGGAGCTAAAATGAAATGGTCTTTTGGGGGCTTTATCATACCCTAAAACTCACCAAATTTGGCAGACTCATCACTCAGACATGCAGGAGTAACAAATGATCAAAACCTCGCATTTTCATATATGCTGAAGGGGCGTGGCCTGGCCTCAAAGTTAGGCATCTCGCCATGAAAAACGAAACACTAATAGCACCTACACGAAAACCGTCTAATACATCAAACCTTCAGTGATTGACCCACAACCACTCCCCTGCAATACTGAATGGTCAAATCATGACATTAATTAAGCCACGCCCCCTCACAACAGGAAGTGTACAGTTATACATTGAACGTCCCGATCGGACACCTGTTACCTAATCAGCGGGACGGTCTGTCCAGTGACCGAAGACATGTTGCTGTAACAAGCTTTCCAACACTGACCGTTTTGGGTGGAGCATGTGGGCGTGGCGATGTGGCGAATCAGCCGTCACGCCGTCACAAACGAAACACTAATAGCACCTACACGAAAACAGTCTAATACATCAAACCTTCAGTGATTGACCCACATCCGGTCCCCTGCAATACTGAATGGTCAAATCATGACAATAATTAAGCCACGCCCCCTCACAACAGGAAGTGTACAGTTGTACATTGAACGTCCCGATCGGACACCTGTTACCTAATCAGCGTGACGGTTTGTCCAGTGACCAAAGACATGTTGCTATAACAAGCTTTCCAACACTGACCGTTTTGGGTGGAGCATGTGGGCGTGGCGATGTGGCGAATCAGACGTAACGCCGTCACAATACGTTTGGCATTTTGGGGGCTTTATCATATCCCAAAACTCACCAAATTTGGCAGACTCATCAGGGGTGGTGAAAAATTACATATTTTGGGGGCGTGGCCAAAATTGCAAAAGAAACGGCTCAAGAGCGCCACCTAGAATATTTCAAACTACCCTCCGCATTGGCCTTAGTTTCACGTAGGATCATGAAATTTGGTACACTTGTCCAATTCACCAAGACGCACAGAAAACCCTCTGGCATCAACGTTGTACGATAAATGGGAAGGCGGCCATTTTGGAATGTGGACCAAATCGGGTGCATGCATTGGGTGCCGAACGGGTACGGGAAAGGCACGACAGTGTTTCAGGGTGGACCAGCTCGACTTCCCGCGGTCGCCGCGAGAAGGGCGGAGCGGCGCTAAGGCATTCACACGTGCATTTTCGCAGGAAATGCGGTTTTTCTAGTTATTATTATTATTCTTATATGTTACTATCTTCCGTCCGTACGTTTTTTGACATCCTACTCCTCCTAGAGTATTTGTGCCATTTCAACGATTCATATATCAAAATGTTCAGCTCGTTCAGGACAATCCAGCTATGACTTTTGGTAATGCTGCAAGTTGCGCTTTTTGAAATATTAAGCCTTTTCGGCCATTTTTTTCCCATTGAAAATGAATGGAGCTAAAATGAAATGGCCTTTTGGGGGCTTTATCATACCCTAAAACTCACCAAATTTGGCAGACTCATCACTCAGACATGCAGGAGTAACAAATGATCAAAACCTCGCATTTTCATATATGCTGAAGGGGCGTGGCCTGGCCTCAAAGTTAGGCATCTCGCCATGAAAAACGAAACACTAATAGCACCTACACGAAAACTGCCTAATACATCAAACCTTCAGTGATTGACCCACAACCACTCCCCTGCAATACTGAATGGTCAAATCATGACATTAATTAAGCCACGCCCCCTCACAACAGGAAGTGTACAGTTGTACATTGAACGTCCCGATCGGACACCTGTTACCTAATCAGCGTGACGGTCTGTCCAGTGACCAAAAACATGTTGCTGTAACAAGCTTTCCAACACTGACCGTTTTGGGTGGAGCATGTGGGCGTGGCGATGTGGCGAATCAGACGTAACGCCATCACAAACGAAACACTAATAGCACCTACACGAAAACTGTCTAATACATCAAACCTTCAATGATTGACCCACATCCGGTCCCCTGCAATACTGAATGGTCAAATCATGACATTAATTAAGCCACGCCCCCTCACAACAGGAAGTGTACAGTTGTACATTGAAGGTCCGGATTGGACACCTGTTACATAATCAGCGTGATGGTCTGTCCAGTGACCAAAGACATGTTGCTGTAACAAGCTTTCCAACACTGACCGTTTTGGGTGGAGCATGTGGGCGTGGCGATGTGGCGAATCAGACGTAACGCCGTCACAATACGTTTGGCCTTTTGGGAGCTTTATCATATCCCAAAACTCACCAAATTTGGCAGACTCGTCAGGACTGGTGAACAATTACATATTTTGGGGGCGTGGCCAAAATTGCAACAGAAAGGGCTCAAGAGCGCCACCTAGAATATTTCAAATTACCCTCCGCATTGGCCTTAGTTTCACGTAGGATCATGAAATTTGGTACACCTCCCCGATTCACCAAGGCGCACAGAAAACCCTCTGGCACCAACGTTGTACGATGAAAGGAAAGGCGACCTTTTCGGCCATTTTTTTCCCATTGAAAATGAATGGAGCTAAAATCAAATGGCATTTTGGGGGCTTTGTCATATCCCAAAATTCACCAAAATTGGTGGACTCATCAGGACTGGTGAACGATTACATATTTTGGGGGCGTGGCCAAAATTGCAACAGAAACGACTCAAGAGCGCCACCTACAAAATTTCAAACTACCCTCCGCATTAGCTTTAGTTTCACGTAGGATCATGAAATTTGGTACACTTGTCCAATTCACCAAGACGCACAGAAAACCCTCTGGCGTCAACGTTGTACGATAAATGGGAAGGCGGCCATTTTGGAATGTGGACCAAATTGGGTGCACGCGTTGGGTGCCGAACGGGTACGGGAAAGGCACGAGAGTGTTTCGGGGTGGACCAGCTGGACTTCCCGCGGTCGCCACGAGAAGGGCGGAGCGGCGCTAAGGCATTCACACGTGCATTTTCGCAGGAAATGCGGTTTTTCTAGTTATTATTATAGTTACTATCTTCCGTCCGTACGTTTTTTGGCATCCTACTCCTCCTAGAGTATTTGTGCCATTTCAACGATTCATATATCAAAATGTTCAGCTCGTTCAGGACAATCCAGCTATGACTTTTGGTAATGTTGCAACTTTCGCTTTTTGAAATATTAAGCCTTTTCGGCCATTTTTTTCCCATTGAAAATGAATGGAGCTAAAATGAAATGGCCTTTTGGAGGATTTATCATATCCTAAATCTCACCAAATTTGGCAGACTCATCACTCAGACATGGGGGAGTAAAAAATGATCAAAACCTCGCGTTTTTATATATGCTGAAGGGGCGTGGCCTGGCCTCAAAGTTAGGTATCTCGCCATGAAAAACGAAACACTAATAGCACCTACACGAAAACCGTCTAATACATCAAACCTTCAGTGATTGACCCACAACCGGTCCCCTACAATACTGAATGGTCAAATCATGACATTAATTAAGCCACGCCCCCTCACAACAGGAAGTGTACAGTTATACATTGAACGTCCCGATCGGACACCTGTTACCTAATCAGCGGGACGGTCTGTCCAGTGACCGAAGACATGTTGCTGTAACAAGCTTTCCAACACTGACCGTTTTGGGTGGAGCATGTGGGCGTGGCGATGTGGCGAATCAGCCGTCACGCCGTCACAAACGAAACACTAATAGCACCTACACGAAAACAGTCTAATACATCAAACCTTCAGTGATTGACCCACATCCGGTCCCCTGCAATACTGAATGGTCAAATCATGACAATAATTAAGCCACGCCCCCTCACAACAGGAAGTGTACAGTTGTACATTGAACGTCCCGATCGGACACCTGTTACCTAATCAGCGTGACGGTCTGTCCAGTGACCGAAGACATGTTGCTGTAACAAGCTTTCCACGACTGGTTGTTTTGGGTGGAGCATGTGGGCGTGGCGATGTGGCGAATCAGACGTAACGCCGTCACAATACGTTTGGCCTTTTGGGAGCTTTATCATATCCCAAAACTCACCAAATTTGGCAGACTCGTCAGGACTGGTGAAAAATTACATATTTTGGGGGCGTGGCCAAAATTGCAAAAGAAACGGCTCAAGAGCGCCACCTAGAAAATTTCAAACTACCCTCCGCATTGGCCTTAGTTTCACGTAGGATCATGAAATTTGGTACGCTTGTCCAATTCACCAAGACGCACAGAAAACCCTCTGGCATCAACGTTGTACGATAAATGGGAAGGCGGCCATTTTGGAATGTGGACCAAATTGGGTGCGTGCATTGGGTGCCGAAAGGGTACGGGAAAGGCACGAGAGTGTTTCAGGGTGGACCAGCTCGACTTCCCGCGATCGCCGCGAGAAGGGCGGAGCGGCGCTAAGGCATTCACACGTGCATTTTCGCAGGAAATGCGGTTTTTCTAGTTGTGTGAATGCCAACAAGGCATTCACACTATAGAGATTGTGTTTATATTTATTTATAGATGTTACTATCTTCATTCCGTACGTTTTTTGGCATGTAACTACTCGCACAGTTTTGGTGCCATTTCAACAATTCATATATCAAAATGTCCAGCTCGTTCAGGACAATCCGGCTATGACTTTTGGTAATGCTGCAACTTTAGCTTTTTGAATTATTTAGCCTTTTCGGCCATTTTTTTCCCATTGAAAATGAATGGAGCTAAAATGAAATGGCATGTTGGGGGCTTTATCATATCCTAAATCTCACCAAATTTGGCAGACTCATCACTCAGACATGGGGGAGTAAAAAATGATCAAAACCTCACGTTTTCATATATGCTGAAGGGGCGTGGCCTGGCCTCAAAATTAGGCATCTCGCCATGAAAAACGAAACACTAATAGCACCTACACGAAAACCGTCTAATACATCAAACCTTCAGTGATTGACCCACAACCACTCCCCTGCAATACTGAATGGTCAAATCATGACATTAATTAAGCCACGCCCCCTCACAACAGGAAGTGTACAGTTATACATTGAACGTCCCGATCGGACACCTGTTACCTAATCAGCGGGACGGTCTGTCCAGTGACCGAAGACATGTTGCTGTAACAAGCTTTCCAACACTGACCGTTTTGGGTGGAGCATGTGGGCGTGGCGATGTGGCGAATCAGCCGTCACGCCGTCACAAACGAAACACTAATAGCACCTACACGAAAACAGTCTAATACATCAAACCTTCAGTGATTGACCCACATCCGGTCCCCTGCAATACTGAATGGTCAAATCATGACAATAATTAAGCCACGCCCCCTCACAACAGGAAGTGTACAGTTGTACATTGAACATCCCGATCGGACACCTGTTACCTAATCAGCGTGACGGTCTGTCCAGTGACCGAAGACATGTTGCTGTAACAAGCTTTCCACGACTGGTTGTTTTGGGTGGAGCATGTGGGCGTGGCGATGTGGCGAATCAGACGTAACGCCGTCACAATACGTTTGGCCTTTTGGGAGCTTTATCATATCCCAAAACTCACCAAATTTGGCAGACTCGTCAGGACTGGTGAAAAATTACATATTTTGGGGGCGTGGCCAAAATTGCAACAGAAAGGGCTCAAGAGCGCCACCTAGAATATTTCAAACTACCCTCCGCATTGGCCTTAGTTTCACGTAGGATCATGAAATTTGGTACACTTGTCCAATTCACCAAGACGCACAGAAAACCCTCTGGCGTCAACGTTGTACGATAAATGGGAAGGCGGCCATTTTGGAATGTGGACCAAATTGAGTGCACGCACTGGGTGCCGAACGGGTACGGGAAAGGCACGAGAGTGTTTCGGGGTGGACCAGCTCGACTTCCCGCGGTCGCCGCGAGAAGGGCGGAGCGGCGCTAAGGCATTCACACGTGCATTTTCGTAGGAAATGCGGTTTTTCTAGTTATTCTTATATGTTACTATCTTCCGTCCGTACGTTTTTTGGCGTCCTACTCCTCCTACAGTTTTCGTGCCATTTCAACATATCATATATCAAAATGTTCAGCTCGTTCAGGACAATCCAGCTATGACTTTTGGTAATGGTGCAACTTTAGCTTTTTGAGATATTTAGCCTTTTCGGCCATTTTTTTCCCATTGAAAATGAATGGAGCTAAAATGAAATGGCCTTTTGGGGGCTTTATCGTATCCTAAAACTCATCAAATTTGGCAGACTCATCATTCAGACATGGGGGAGTAAATATTTATCAAAACCTTGCGTTTTCATATATGCTGAAGGGGCGTGGCCTGGCCTCAAAGTTAGGCATCTCGCCATGAAAAACGAAACACTAATAGCACCTACACGTAAACTGTCTAATACATCAAACCTTCAGTGATTGACCCACAACCGGTCCCCTACAATACTGAATGGTCAAATCATGACATTAATTAAGCCACGCCCCCTCACAACAGGAAGTGTACAGTTGTACATTGAAGGTCCCGATCGGACACCTGTTGACTAATCAGCATGACGGTCTGTCCAGTG
>JBBPBX010076835.1:0-17012 GCA_038048925.1 Garcialebias charrua
TTACATACCAGGTGCATATAGGTAAGGCTTAATGTAAAATCCCAATCATAAGCCCACCTTAAAAACCACATAAATGCATGACACATAGAACCAGAGTGGCACGGACTGGAAACCAACCAGCCTTCAACCTTCGATGTGGGGACATGCTACTTCAACGTTGGTCTTCAACCTTCATCCAAGGGTCGCCTCCTCTGCGTCAATCGAGGGATCCCCTCTACATGCTGATTATGAAAACAATTGTTGCTGATCAATCAACAAAACTAATCGTTGTGGATTTACTGCTGTGGAATTACCGCTGTGGATTATAAGACTTTGCTTTCCAAGGGATCACAGACTTTGTTTGCCAAGAGTTAACAGACTCAGTTTTCCAAGGGATTAAAAGCTTTTCGCAATGGGATTACCTCCGAACAGTATGGAATTTCAAAAAACTTTATGGGATTATAATTTTTGATTTTTTCTTTTCCACTTGCTGGATTACTTCAAGATCAAAGACAGTTCAAGGTTTCCTTTCGTGTTGGACCCCATCCCCAAGGACTGGCGATGGCTTCCAAAAGGGGGGAGATGTAGTGGACCTACCCAGGGTCAAATTAAGGTTTTTGAACTGTCCAGTGATGACCTTTACTGACCTCTCAGTAAAGCAAGACATTTACTACAAAATTATTCATTTAGCTATAATCTGATAACATAGTCACCAATAAGAGACTATTTCTATCTTTGATTTTAGGCTGATGTGATCAAAAGAATAACTTTTGTCATTTTCATGATGTGTGCTTTTAAGCTGTGTTATTCTGTGAGAGTTAAACTGTGTTTCACTGCTGTGTCAAAGGTGCAATCTCGGGTCACAGAGACTTCTTTTAATTTTGTTAATTCAAATGTTATCAAATGAATAATTTTATTTGTAAGAGCATCAGTACATTTTAATGTCAGATAAATCAAATACTCTGCTTAATTCAAAATGTTGTACATGGAGGATTTCTCCTCTCCTCTCGAACTTGCATGTGAAGATAAAAGGAACACTTTATCTCATTCATTTTAGCTTGAGCTCAGGACAATCTAGACACCCAAAGACTTTTGTTTTTGTCCTATTTAATAATCAAGCTATTATCATTAATAGGTCCCATATGTTATGCTCTGATGACGTTTGTTTATTCATACAACAGTGTTGGTAATGAGTTAAGAAAGTTCTAAATCTGCTGTATCATGAGACTGGCATCTTAAACTAACTTTCTTATCCTTTCTGACATTTTTAATCTAACTTATGCCTCCTCTCAGTGGCTCCTGGCTTAACAGACTGAATCAGAAAGAGCTACGTCTTTCTAGGTCAAGTTAGCCTTAAAAGAGCTCTGACTTCCTGTTTTCCGGAAGTCTGCTGGAGTAAGCCTCAAACTATGGTCTTCTCCAAAGAACTGATGATCGTCTAGTCACACGCTAAGGACACGTCATTCAGTTAAAAGATTTATAACATGCCTGTTATAAATCTATTTCAAGCCGTGAAAAGCTCTCTTTTATTGACATTCCTTTAAGGAACGTCTTATCTTGGAAACACCACCAGGAGCTGCCGTTACTTTCGGTTCGAGTCAAGGCGCACGTCTGGAGACGCTGAGAATGGTAAACGAACTGACCAAACTGGACCGAGGGAGACTGACCATCTTCACGAGGTAACAAGTCGTCAAATGCTTTGCCAAGGGTACCAACGTGTAGCTTTAATCGGCCGGAGAACTGCCATGTTTCTGGTTAAAACACATCAAGATAACTCCCTGACTCTTAACTTTTCTTCCTCCATAAATTTCTCCTCCTAAATCTTTCCCTCTCTATCTAAGCTGGAAACTATTTTAAGCTGAAATGCCCACAGACTAAATATGTTAACATCCAATATTTATGTCTGTTGTGTTAAATTTAAGTTTGCTGACGTATTAATTTGAAAGAAAGTGAAATCATGTCAATCAAGTGTAATGGTGTTAATTTAGTTGATTTATTTTAAATAAATGATAGTGTCTCTTTGACATATCAAACTAAGTTAACGTCTTTGTCACTTAATGGCTTTGTGTATTTATCCATCATAAAGATCACAGAAATATTGGGTAAACTGAAAAAGAACAGAATCCGTGAATTTACTATTCAATCTGAATAAGTAGATTAATTAAGGATAAAGAGGTCAGTATTAATATTGACCTCCTCATAATTCTTACACTTGACAACTGTCTTTCTGCTCTTTAGGGGGTGCGGGATAGACCACTTCTGTATCCCAATAACCTTGACGTGCCAACCCTGGTAGTGGTCGACAGGCGCGATCACACTGCGTTTCAGGTGGTTGCTTGTCTGGTTGGATCCAGTTACATCTCATTTCTCTTCTAACCTGTTGTTCTAAGATTGCTGTCCAAACAACAAACCCGTCACGCAAAACCAGCAGATCAGTGATAGTCCAGGACACACTTGTTAGATTTTCAGCTTCAACAGCTGTATACCATTCAGGCATGTTGTTCAGTTTTTTCCTCCAGGCTCGGTAGCCTGCTTTTCTCACTCGGTTCCAAGCAAAAGTCTGATTTTGAATGTTCTCACTTTGGTTCCATGGCATGAAGATGTTCTTTCGTGTGATGTCCCAGCAGGTCATGTTCGCATACTTGGATCTCCCGTGGGAGACTTTCACATGCGTTAGGCTCCATGGTCTGATTCCGGCTTGATACAAAATAACCAACAACATAATTAAGCCTATTAACACTACGAATACCCGCAGCAGGATTCGTAGACAAGTCGCTTTATCCATTCTCGTAATCCATGAACAGTCCTTAGGTCGGTCAGGGGTCGCTAGGTCCTCGTAGATGTGTGAGTCATTTTCATAAATGTGTGGATCTTCATCGCTATCTGAATCATCGCTGCTTGAATCCTTACTATTCAGCCTTCTGTTCAGAGGAATCATGTTTGAGAGGATTGCCTTTGGAGCCTTTGTTTCTCTTGGACCTGGGTCTCCTTCTCGAGCGCCTGTGAGTTGTGGTCACTCGGTCTTTGAGGAGTTCTAGATAAAGTGGAGAGGGGTGTGGCAATCCAGGTTGCAGTCCTTTCCACACCCACTTCCACTGAATCACCAGCCATTCGCCAAGTTTAGGCTGGCGTCCTTCCCAGCGCCATTTCTGGGGGAAACTGGCTCCTTGTGTGTATTTCAGGTGTCTTTTATAATGGGCTTTGAAATATTGATCTCCTCTGGCACCCCCTTCGGTCAGAGATTCTATTAGAACTATCAATGGTTGGTCTTGATACAACACATGCATCACGTACCCTTCTCTGGCCCATGGCCTGTGCCAACGTCGGTAAGGGGTGTTCATACGGTCTCTCAACACTCTTATAGGTAGGTGTTGATTCTCGATGACATAGCGCTCTGGGTTACTCACCATTCCTTGGATGGTTTTCACCATAGCGGGGCTTGTGGTCCATATCATCATGCCTCCCACAGAGATTTCAAAGAATCGACTTTGGAAGGTTTCACGATAGTTAGGTCCCCATCTTAATTTAATACTTATTCCCGCTACTGTCAGGTAAACTACGTTGAATATCCATGGTAAGGTTGGCGGGCAAGGTTTAGGACCATTCTCATATCGGGGCAGGTATGCTGGCTTCAAGTGATATTCTTTTTGAGGGTCATTTAAATTAGTCTTTTTAAAATATTTGGTGTTTGTATAAAAATAATTCTTAGTACAGTCCGTCCACAGAGAGATATCGAGTTTAGGTTTGTTAAGCCAAACTATTTTTCCTGCTACTTTTAGAGCTGGTATTTTTGGACCATCCCTATCAAATTGAACCAAAATATTCTCAGTATCTTCATCTATTGTTTTTGAGTCTATAATGTCCTCGTCCATTACAAACCTGGTGGAAAAATCGGGTCCAGACATGCCAGAATCCGATGTCGTCCTTCTGGGCTGATCGTGTACCTGGGAGGTTTAGGTGGCGTCTCACCTCTTTCTCTTCTCATCACCCTCTCTTTATAGAGCTCCACACAAAGGGGCGAGGGGTGATGCAAGTTTGGGTTCAACCCCCGCCACACCCATTTCCATTGAGAGACCCCCCAGCATGGAGGTTCAGGCTGTGGGCCGTGCAACTGGCCAAAGGGTGCATCATTGCGGGCAGAGGCTTCGAAATGTTCCCATATATATAATATCTGATCTATGGCCTTTTCTCTCATTTCGGCCGCGTATCTATCATAATCTTTGCCCATTTCGATCAATTGTGTCGTTATACAGACTAATGGATGCCCTCTGTAGGATATCTTTATCCTATAAGCCAGCCTTAGGGGATAATTTTCCCAGCTATGGGAAGGGGCACAGATTCGGTCGTACAGCATTCGCACGGGTAGTCTAGTGTTTTCGACCACCACTTTCTCTGGATCACACTCCCTCTCGTGGATTCCTATCCGCAAAGTTGGACTCGTAGCCCAGATGATATGCTCCCCCACTGAGATTTCACAGTATTCTGTTTGATGGGGTTCTGCATAGTTTGGGCCCCATTTGATTTTAACCTGGAGTCCCTGTACTATCATCTGGACCGCGTTAAAAATCCAGGGTGTCCCCATTGGGCTTGGGTTATATGGGAGTTCAGTGAAATCACTTATCCAGACTAACCCAAGAGGCCTGTCTTTTGCCTGGGTGAGGTCTGGTTCCCTGTATGTCCTTACACAGGAATTGTAATAGTTTGATGACCCATTGTATTGGATGGAGAAGTCTTTTCTCGGCCGGTCTAGTTTTACCAGTTTACCGTGGACAATTAGGGCTGGAACGTAGGGCCCAATTCTGGCCCTTTGGAACAACACATTTACCACTTCCTCACGCGGTTGCTTTTTTGTTCTGGGGAGAAAATCTATCTCGCCTGGCCCATAGGGCGCACACGCGTTCGGGTAGTTCCGGTACCAACATGAACCCGCGGTTCCAACTGACTTTAGATTAGCTTTTCCTTTCCAAATTATACTAGGGCATCTTATAATTTTTCTTAGCTTTTTTCTACCTTTTCTGTTGTTGCGATGAGATCCGTTGATGACTCTAGCGACCCTTTGGTTGGTTTTTACTTGTCCGCTTTCTTCCATTTTCGATGGAACGTTTTGCTGGCCCAAGCTTTTAATCCACTTTGTTTCTTTCCTGCTTTGCTTGATCGAGGCTTTTCTGCTCCGTCTTTGCTGTCCTCGATCGGCTGAACTGTGGCTCCGACTGAGTACACACCCAGGTATGGTGCAAGGATCATCTGCACGGAAATTCTAACCCTCTGGGTGGAGTCTGGCCTGATGGGTGTGTTCACCCGTTGCGCTGCTGTTCCGGGAATCTGCAGCACTCCGTGCCTCTCCCAGGCTTCCGGGGTGACTAAATACTCAGCGGTTTTTTGCTTGGGTCTTGCCCCATGTACTGTCCACGCATCTAAGCTGGTGGTGGTGTAGTACAAATTTGTATTTCTGGCCCCTGCTTCCCGAGGGACTTCAGGCAGGTCTACCAGCGGGAGACTCTGGTTCATGACCACTTCTGCAATCAACTGGGCCCATGTTGCCAATTCCCAGGGACCTTTCCAACCTCCTTTTTGAGCTTCTTCGTTTATCTCATCGGGGAGCTGGTTCGTTTCTATTCCTTCTGTTTCCGATGGGTCCCGAAATACTCTAAAAACTAATGGGAATTGGGTTGTGCCGATAGGGGCGTTTTTCACTCTCCCCATCATAGGGCTATAGGGCCAGGACTGCTGTACTGACTGTTCGAGTAGGTCTCGAGGGTTCCAATTTCTTTCTTTTGAGTCAGTTTGATCTCCCCCACTGGGGCCCCCTATCCCTGGATACAGGGGTGGAGCCGAAGGGCTTGCATTTGGTCCCCGGTCATACTTCAGTAGGGTCGGGGCTTGCCTCGGGGCCTCAGACTTTCCTTCATCAACCTGTGTTTTAAAGGATTTGAGTGGGTCGCAGCATTTCCTTGTCTGCCAACCCATTGCTTTCTCAGAGTGCAACAACCGAGCTCGTAACATCTCAGCTTGGCAATCTCCACAGTATTTCACGTCTGTTCCATCCCATTCACAGGTACAGTCCTTCGGGCCTTTTCCACTTATATCCCATTGAGTGATAATGATTATTCGAGGCAAAACGGCAATTCTGCACTCTCCGCAGATAAATGCGTTCATTACTTTTACTGGTTTTATTTTTAAGTGTTCAACATCGAATTTATTTGATTTAGGCCTGAGGGGCTTTTTCTTTCCCGGGCCTCCAAATTTTAGAGGCAAACCAGTAGCCTTTGCGCAAATCGCACACTGATTATACAGTGCACTCCACTTTATAACTTCCTTCTCCGTTGACAGGTATCCTTTTTTGGCATATTCCAATGTGTTCAGGGCCCTTCCTGCCCAGAGCCCTGTGCTTGTCCTTCGTAGGATAACTCCCCCGTATATAGTGGCCATTCTAATGTAGGGGAGCATGCTGCTTGGTTCACTGGCCATAATCCGGTTTCTGGTTTCAACTTAGCTAGGAATTGGTTTCAATTGCTCTATACCTTGGACCCCTTTTTTGACTAATTCTACGGTGTTTTTGTCTAATAGTCTTTTGACTCTGTCTGTGGCGTTGTATTTGGGTCTTACCGCAACTGCTGACGGGTGATCCTGGGCTCTGACCCACACCTTCTGCCCCACCTTGAATGAGACGTCAGAGTCTGACTGTTCCCCTTTATCATCGGAGCCCCGCCCAGTTTCCTACGTGGTGAACTCTCGTTGGTTAAGCTCCTCTGAAGGGGAGGGCCTATCAGCTCTGCGCCTGTCATTCAAGGCCTGTCCTATTTCCACAGTTTTAGTGCTCCATTCTTTGGTATTAGCATTTTTAGCTATCCAATTTTTGACTAAACCTATGGCTCTTTCAGCCACTCCGTTAGCTTGGGGTGTGTAGGGAGGTGAGTAAACACGCATTACCCCAAACGTCTGGCACCAGTGATCTACTTGTGCATTGCGAAAGTGTGTCCCATTATCGGTTCTCAATTCTTTTGGAATACCTAACGCCCCACAGACTTGTTCCAGCATGCTAACAACACTGTTGCCATTAGCTTTTCTTGCTGGTTTCACTATCACATACCCTGACATTGAGTCCACCAGCACAATAAGGTATTTCTCTCCCTTCTTGCCTGTGATCCCCATGGGTCCAGCTACGTCCATGCACACTGAACCCCAGGGTATGGTACTTTTGATAGTTTGTCCATCCACTCGGTGCCCCCTGCGACCTGCATTATATTGACCACATATTTTACAGTCCAGTAGCACTTCGCGGATTTGTTTTAAGGGAATCCAGAGCTCCTGATGCTCCAATTCCTTACGTGTAGGTTGCACGCCCGCATGACCTAAGCTCTCATGCACGCCCCGCACAACCTCAGACACGTACTTCTGTGGGACCCTCCTTCCCTGGGGGGTTTGTTCCCACTTCTCGATCCCGACAAAAACGATTTTTCTCTGTTGTACATAACGATCAACTTCATCATTACCCTGCCAGTGCTTTCCTTCCTTAGTGTGGGATCTCTGGTGCTCGACTTCCAATTGCAAGTTTAGCCTAATTTCAGCTATTTTCTTCCACAAGTCATGATGAGCCACCACTTTCCCTTTAGCACTTTCAAATCCATTTTCTTCCCAAATGGATAAATCTTCATTCAGAGCCTGTGCACAGTAATAACTGTCAGTCACTACTCGTGCTGTTTTTACTTTTCTGTGAGTTAGTTCTAGCAACCCTTCGAGTACTGCCGTAACTTCTCCAGTTTGCGCACTTCCTGGCACTCTCCCCCTCCTACGGCAGCACTCGTTCCCTTGAAATTTAAGAATAAATCCCCAGTGTGCTACCTGATCGGTTCCTTTCTTAGATCCATCGGTGTAGAGAGTCCAGTCGTGCGTCTTTGGTTTTTCGGGCAACTCATTTTTTGCTTTTTTACTCACAGGTTGTGCTGGTCCTATCTCCAGATCGGGGTCTAATAAAATGTCCTCCCACCTACCCCATCTGGAATTCGTGGCTTTGGTACTTTCTATTGTCCCTTTTCTGAGATATTTGTGCACTTGACTTTGTGTTATGACTTTGATAGGTTGGCCTTGAGCTAGATCTTTCAAAGTACCCCAGTATCTAGCTAACACAGCCAGTTCTTTTTCCTCCTGGGGAAACTTTTTCTCAACTGAGGTTAACGAGTAACTCCAGAGAGTGACTAGCCCTCCATGTTCATTTTTAACTGAAACCATAGCGTTGTCATCTTCGCAACTGACTTCAGCTACTAGTTTTGTCATTACACTTCTTGGCTCTAATCGCACTGCTTCTTTGATTTTTTCTCTGAGTTCTTCCAGATCTTTCTGATTTCCGGCTGTCCAAATCCATGCTTGTTTGCTTTTCTTTTCATCCTGTCCTTCCTTTTTCTTCAGACAGGCATACAAGGGTTTTGCATATTTTTGGTAGTTAGGAACATGATCTCTTACATAGTTGCACAGTCCTAAGATTTTTTGTAGCTCGTTTTCGGATTCAGGGGGCTGAATTTGCTCAAGTTTTTCTCTGTAACCCTCGGAAAGTCCCAGATCGGCCGTTACTTGGAAACCTAATACAGGTAACCCCCGACCTACGACCCCATCGACCTGCGAACCACGGGACTTACGAACATATCATATTTAATAAAAATATGAATTAAAAAAAAAAAAAAAAAAATTTTTTTTTTTTTTTTTGTGTTTAAATGTTCTTAATTTCATGTGTACATCACTTTGTTGCAGCTCTGGTTGTTTTAAAGGCTTTATAAATAATAATTATGATAAAAAAGATCATTTCTGATCATTTTTGAGCAATTTTTGAGCAATTTTGGGAAACAGGAAGTAGGTCTTCAGTTTACACGGTCACAAATTAATGTAGAACACCGGACGCTATTTAAGGTTCAGTCACTGGGGTCTCCGGTCACAAATTAATGTAGAACACCGGACCGGACGCCATCTTAGGTTAGCTGCCGAGAGCTGGACGAAGACTGGTGACCAGGATGGCTTCATATGGATTAATTACTAGCTGGAAACGTCTCTGTGAACTTTGTGGATGTCTCAGGCAGCGGATTTATCGCCGATCGTGCCAGGCCGCCGTGCGAACACCTCCGGCCGGCCTGGCTACACCTCCGGCCTGGCTAGCTCCAGAGCTAACACTGGAGCTAACACGGGAGCCGGCCTTTTGAACACTGGTGACCAGGATCGCATCATGTGGATTAATTACTAGCTGGAATAGCTCTGTGGACGTCTCAGGCTGGAGCAGCGGCTGGAGCAGCAGCTGCAGATTGATCGCGCCGCCGCTCCAACACTAGCTCATGGCTTGGCTAGCAGAAGCTAGCCAGCTAGCTAACACAGGCCTGGAGCAGCTGCGGTGGCTTGCCGGCCCCCGCGCTGCTCGGCCCGACAACAATCAACGCATGGCAACCTAAGATGTCGGCTTTGACCATCTCAAAGTAAGAAAATATATTTTTATTTATTCTGTAAATGTGAATAGCAATGTTTAACATTACAGTACACTACTTTACATGCTTAAATGTGTGCGCGCGCTCCGTTAGCATGATAAATAAAGGTTGAATGAATGAATGAATGAATAATTTTTTTTTTTAAATATAATTTTCACCCCCTACCTACGAACGGATCGAGCTGCGAACGGTTCTTAGGTCCCAAACTCGTACGTAGGTCGGGGGTTCCCTGTAGTTTACTTGGAACTGCCCAAACTGACATTTCTTCAGATTAAGTTTCAGCCCTGCTTTTGTAACTCGTTGCAACACTTCTGCCAACCGTTCCAGGTGTTCCTCCTCTGTGTCATCCGCGATGAACACATCATCGATGTAAACTGTTGCGCCCAAGTCTTTAAGCACATCCATTACGGCTGACTGAAACACATTTGGAGAGTTTTTGTACCCCTGTGGCAAACGCTGCCACACATAGCTCCTTCCTTGATGGGTAAAAGCTGTTTTCCCTTGTGATTGTTTAGCCAGTCTGAGAGAGAAGAATCCATTTGCCAAATCAATGCAGGATTTGTACTTTTTCACTTGTAGAGTTTTCAGAGTTCCTTGAGGGTTTATGAGGCTCGCTCGGTTTGCTACCGTTCGCCTATTTAGTGCTTTAAAATTAATTACTGGTCTCCATCCCCCTCCTGCGGACTCAGGTTTCTTTACCGCTTGAATGGGGCTGTTAGTAATGGGATAAGATTCTTCTCTAATAATCCCTAAAGCACTTAATTCCCTCACAATTTTGTTCATTTCTTCTATTGCTCCCGGGTTCAAAGGGTACTGTCTTACCGGTGGATGTACACCTCCTTCAATTGTATGTACAATTGATGGGCCTAAATCTCCACAATCATTTTTAAATCTGGCCACTGAGGCTGACTCGATGATTTGTTTTAACTTCTCTTTCCCAGCCGGGGAGAAGTCACTTTCATTTATTCTTTGTTCTGTTACTTCGGGAATATTTACAGGTTTATACCATTCTTCTGATTCATGTTTCTCATGAGTGGGCCCTATTTTTACTAACCTGGATTTAAGCATATCCAGTCGTCTATTTAGAGCTCTACGGTCTTTCCGTGGTTTTCTTAATTCTTTCAAATCAGTTATTGCAACTAGGTTGTATGGTCCTTTGATCCACACAATTCCGTGCCATAATGCATAAGGCATTTTTTCTATGGTTCCATTAGCCAATTGAACCGTTAGGTGTCCTATTGTTTTTAGGTTTTTGCGGGTCATAGACACCTCTGCCCCAGAGTCTATCAGATAGGGCTCTCCGTCCACTTTGGTGTGGATTTCGTCCCCATCCCAATAAGCGCCTTCTAGGGTGACCCGCGACCTATCAGCCATTATTTAGCTGGCCCCCCGTCCCTTTTCTTTCGGGATTCCTGGAGGGCCTGTCTCTGCTCAGGGGTCATTCTATTATATTCTTCTGTAGGCACGTAATCGCTCTTTTTCTGAGGTGCTGCATTTCCAGGTGAAGCTTGATACCTTCTTGGCTGTTGGTTTCTGTACTGTTGTTCTTGCTGAGGTCTCTGAGACCGTTCTCCATACTGTTGTTCGGATCGTGGTCTTTGGGGATTTTCTCTGTATTGTGGCTCAGACTGCCTTGGGGACCCTCTATATTGTTGCTGCTGTTGTTGTTGAGGGGCCCTAGGGGCCACTTTTGGCTGTTTTGAGCTCTGTTTTGTCTCATTTTTCCTTTTTTCCTCCCAGTACTGTTGTTCTAGATCATAAGCTTTCACTGCCTGATCGATCTGGGGGACTAAAGTATCATTGGGCATTGAAATGAATTTCACTTCACCTTTCCTACCCTTTGTTACTACTCTTAAGGCTTTAACATACCTTTTTGGTGGGACATTTTGTTTTAGTGAATACCAGACTGATGTGAGGTGTTGGCCTTGATCCATACGTACTTTCGCCCTTTGGATTTGAGCATCCTCGTCGTCCATGTCCTCAAGTACCAATCTCTCAAAATGATCTTGAGCTGTCTCCTCTTTGCCCACTGGGTTTGCAGTGACATTACCCAGCCACAGCTTTCTGGCTGCGTCACACTCCGTGGAACTAATTACCATAGGCCATACATCTTTTATGTATTCTTCGGGTTTTTCATCAGGTCTTTTTTCCCTTACTAAGTTTTTCAGCATTTTGTACTCACGATAACTATCAGCTTCTGAGCTGATGGTTCGGTTTTGTTCCGCCCTCTTAGATTTTTGGTCTAACTGAGGTTCGTGGTATTCCTGACTAGTTTCTCCCTGACCAGATGCTTCTTCATCACTCTCTGATATCTCATCCCTCATTTTCTCGTTTGTTTCTTTGGCATATTTGTATGCAGTCTTTCTCATTCTTCTCAGCATCACATCGTGCGCTATTGACACGTAAGCTGTTCTAAAATTTTCGGTTAGGTCTTGGTGAGCGGCCAATGTGGGGAACATGGGCATCATCAAAATGTTAGCCCATTCTCCCAAGGTGGCTTTTACTGTCAATCCCACCATCTCATCTAATTTATCGGCCCACTCTGTTGGAATATCACGGTGGCTTTGGCCGGCCTCAGGAACATATGTACTACGTCCCTGCTTTGTCTGTATGAGACCCCATGTTGGGTCCCTGGCTATTCTTTCTGATGCTTGCTGTGGATCTATTAGTGGCACTGGTTTCTTTTGCCCCTTCTTTAGTCCAAACCTCAAGGACTTTTTTGGTAGATGATTCTGCTCCATTGAGCTCAGGCTAACACTATCGTCACTTTCATAGTTTATTAAACTTAGGTCTTCATCAAATTCTTGACCTAATCCTTCTTGCGGGTGTTTATCCCCGATCTCTGCGTTTCCTGCATTTAAGGCTTGTATTGCGGTGACTACCTGATGTCCAGTTCGTCCTTCTGGAGTATCTGCTCCACTCCTCCTGATTCTGGATTTAGAGCTGCTCAACCCTTTCCCTTTGGGGGTGTTCTCAATCAGTGTTAACCTTTCGTGGGTGTCTTTCGCGGTAGGTTTCTTTTGTCCTGTGTCCCCTGAGGTACCTGGCATCTCTCCATCATTTATTTCAGTGTTCTTGGGTTGTTTATTGACGGATGGTTTCCCTGGCGGGGACATTTCGGCCAACAACCGTTTCTTTCGTTCTTCCTCCAGGTGGGGTGGGGTCACTATGACTATTTCTTTTAGCAAGGTAGCGCTTGGCATACTGCTTGCCAAGTAAGTCATTGTATGAACAGCAACTCGTTCGGCTATTTCCCACTGGAGGTTTTCAGATCGTAACCCTTCGGTTGTCGTTACTACTCGTCTGAAGTTTTTCGCGAGCGCTTGGGCCATCCCTTGCTCGAGGGCCTTTATCATTTCTCTCATATACCCCTCGTTACTATCTGCTTTTTTGTAGCTTCTAATTGGGACATGTATTATAGTATTATACAAGAGATTCCCTCCGCTCGTTAGGCACACTTTTGACTCTGATTCTCGTGTTTGTGCCATCAACTCTCTTACTTCATTTTCATATTGGGGTCCAGCTGCAGTGTTCAGGACCTTTCTGAAAGTTTTGTTATGGATTTTACAGTTATTTTTGGTGAATACCAGCAGCCCATCGCCCTCCATTGTGAAGGCGCTTCCTACCAAACTACATACCTTGATCCCATTTTGAAGTTTTAAGACCCGAGCTTCGTCGGGTAATGGACCGAGGGGTTTTGAGAATTGGATTGTCTCTATGGGTTGCTTGCGAGGAGATCCAGTCCTTGGTTTTGCTCTTGGGGCTGGTTCTGGTACTCCTTCAAGGAGTCCTTTGAAAGTTTGCCCTGTACTGCCTGATCCAGGAGGGAACTCGAAGTCTGTTTCATTATGTTTTGTTTTAGCACTAGATTTCTTGTGGATTCCTCCCAAGGTTCGTAAGGAACCTACTAGGGGTTGATTTGTCTCATGCTGCCCCTTTGGGCTCTGTTCATCTGTTTCTACTCTAGGTCTTACATTCAATTGTTTGATCACTTGGTCTGCTAGGATTCGGGCCACGAGTGTTAGTTCCTCTTGGGCCCCATCCACAGTGTCCCTGGCCGGTGGCTTTTCGTCGTTGTCAGGGATTCCACCGTCCCCGGCATCACTTGATTCTGGGTCAGTACAATAGTTAGGTTGCACTCTATAACCCGTTAGGTCCGCCTGAGAACCCCATAGATTGGGACCCTGGCTCGAGGCCGGTTTTATGGGTCCTGTTCCTAACCCACTACTGCCTCGCACCCTTGGTGTTACTTTTTTCCGACCTGCTATCATTTGTTTGTACTGCCCCAGTTTACTCAGTTCTTCAGTGTATTCTCTAAATCTATAGGTCGCTTTTACCGTCCTGTCCTCGGCGCTAGTGATCCAGTCCACACCCATTTCGTTGGCTACCATTTTCACTAGGGGGTCGTACTCTTCCGATGGGCTGTATAACACTACCACCTCTCCTGTAGTGGTGTCCCCAATCACTTGTGTCCACCACTTCAACCAAGTTAGAACTTCGGCTTTTGTCTTTACTTCCGTCGGGTGTGCCCATACTACCATCTGACCTAAAGGTCCGATGTAGGTGCAGTTAAACTCCCCCAGCTCTCCTATTTGTTCGTGCAGGTCCTTCAGCAAGGGGGTCGTACTCTTCCGATGGGCTGTATAACACTACCACCTCTCCTGTAGTGGTGTCCCCAATCACTTGTGTCCACCACTTCAACCAAGTTAGAACTTCGGCTTTTGTCTTTACTTCCGTCGGGTGTGCCCATACTACCATCTGACTTAAAGGTCCGATGTGGGTGCAGTTAAACTCCCCCAGCTCTCCTATTTGTTCGTGCAGGTCCTTCAGCAAGGTTTCCTCACCTATTTTCGGGTTGTTTCGTTTGAACGTTTCTTGCATGAATGGGTCCCAGGTTTCATGCCCTCTGCCATACAGGAGGACTGAGAGACCTGGTTCTTTTTCTTTTCCTGTGACCTTTGTTCTCCTAGGGACAATGGGCTTCCTTTTTGGCTCAGGTTCTTTACCTGACTCTTCCGGAGTGTTTATTTCGGAGTCTGATCCATGTTCCGGGTTACTTGTTACCCCATGCATCATCTGTCGGTATTGTCTCAATTTATCTATTTCTTTTTTATACTCTTTACTCATCGGGGTTGCTTTAGCGTTTGGGTCTATTAAGTATACACTCAACCCTGTTTCTTTGGATACCCTTTTTATTAGGGGGTCATACTCAGTTGAAGGACTGAGGATAGAGGTCACATTTCCGCACCTACTTTCCTCAATCTGATTCATCACCCATCGTAGCCACGCTTTAATCTCGCCCTTGCTTGTTATTTCTGCCGAGTCTTTTACTACTATTAGTTGACTGTTGTCTGTTCCTGGCAAACCATAGAATTCTCTTTTATTTTTTATATAATGCACCAGACCTTGTTTTAGGGTCTTTTCCTCTGTATCTGCGCTGTTCTCCCTAACTACCCTCTGAACATCTGGGTGCCAGGTCTCAAAACCATGTCCGTATGGGAGAATGGTAAATTTCAGCTCTTTTGGTTTTTCTCCACCTAGCGGGGGAGCTGTTGGACTTGTTCTTCCCCCCCCACGTTCATCGTCCGTAGTTTCCGGAGATCCTGTTACGGAGTCATTTTCAGGGTCCATCTTAGGTCTCTGTTTCCTTTTCACTTTGTACGCTTTCATTCTGTTCAATTCCTCCTCATATTGTGGGAGTATTTTGATTGCTTTTGCATCAGGAGTTGCGCTAGAATGTGCTATCCCCGATGTCTTAGCCGCCCTCTTTACGAGAGGGTCATACTCGGCCGAGGGACTGTGTAACATTATTATGTTTAGCCCATAAGGGGCCTCAAGCTGCTGTGCCCACCATTTTAGCCATGTTCTGGGGCCAGCTGTACGTGTCATAAAGCCTGGGTCTTTTATTACCACTATCTGACGGCCTTCTACCAACCCAGGACTACAGAAGATATTTTTGTCTGCTATTTCCTTAGCCAGGTAGGTCTCTAATTCCTTATCATTTACTTTTACGTGACTTCTTCTGTACCTTGTTTGAAGATCGGAATGCCAAGTAGGGAACCCCTGGCCATACGGAATTATTTCTATCGGAATCTCATTCTTTGGCTCATCTGCTGTGTCCGGTTCTTGACGGTTAGGATCGTCCATTTTGGGCGGATCCTCAGTCTTTGCTGTTACTACTGGTGTGGGTTTTGGTCCAGTTGGATCGTTTCCTGTGGACTGGTCCTCAGTCCTGTTGGTGCCGCACTTTCGGCCATTGTTCGTTTTTATCGTTTCGAGTTTGTCTGTTTTCAAAGCCGACTGACTTTATGTCCCTGTACCTGGGATGAAAACGGACCTGCTGCTAATCTTACTCCGGATCTGTGGTCAGCAGATCCTTAGTAAGCCCTTTTTACCCCGCCCACTGCTGTGGAATTAAGGGGCACTTAGCTGATAGCTTAGACCAGCCGACTACAACTTCTCTACTCTAAGAGGAGTCGTTTTTCTGGCGCTTGTCAGTCCTTTGACGCACGCCTTGTCTCTTGGGAGTCTTTATTCATAAAGAGGGTCCCTTCGTGGTCGCCATGTTCGCTTTCCTAGATCAGCGAGGTAGTCACAAGGCACATGACACACCCTCACTGCAGCCTACCTGCTAACAGGGTCTATTGAACTGGTCCAGGAGCTCGGGTATTACCTGTAGCTACTTGGGACAGCTTCCGACTGAAGGCTGTTAATAGGGGAATTCATCTGGGCAAATTCACTTCCTAGCATCCATAAGCCACACCCCTTTTTGCACCTTATACCTCTCTCCACCTTAGTAGCCGGGGACCGGAGAGGTTAGTATAAGGCAGCTCATGTTAACGGAAGCTTCCCCTTTGTTTAAGCTGGCTATTGTTACTGACCCAGTAAATTTTAGGATCCAGGAGATCGGATCCTGGGGTATTGTTTTTATATTAAACCTTAGGTGCTAATGCTCAACCTTTAAAAACCTCCTAATAGAGTTGATGTTATCTTTGTGAACCAAACTTTGCATTACCTTGGACAAGTAGTTGATGAATAAAAGTCAAGAATTTTACCTTTTGTTGATTTTAATCAATTATTTTGCAGGGAAGGATCAGCGTTTACAGCATAACAGTACAATTAATTATTATGATTATAAGTAAAGTAAAAGTATTAATTCACCAAACAATCCTCAGACCTGATGTTAAGTTACTCGATCTGCACAGAGTCTTTGAGGAGGTTCTTTTCTGGAGTCCAGGCTGGAGAGGCTCGGAGGGTCATCTCATTGATGTCACACAGTTAACACTTCCAATACCCATCCAGTCTTATGGACCCGAATTAGAGCGCTTTATCATAAGAAACTTCCTCATCCAGCTTTATGAGCTAGAGTTTAGAGTACACTCACTCATTTCCATCTCATCTGATTTTAAGAATCAGAGTTAGAGTGGTCTTCTGCAAACACACGTCTCTCCTGACCTTAAGGATCAGGGTTTAGAGTTTTACTTAAAATCTTACCCAGTGGATGTATCTCTCCAGAGCCCTCCGGATTATCAAGCAACCTCGAGCCATTAAGTCTCTAAGATAATTGAA
>JBBPBX010076836.1:3622-17012 GCA_038048925.1 Garcialebias charrua
TATATATATATAGTACTGTATATCTTATATACTGTATATGTGTGTATATATATTGTATATATGTATATATATATTCTCTTAGTTAATTCTAGATGTTATTACTGTTTTTCTCTTGCATTTGTTGTTGGATGTAACTGGGACCCCGTGTACATAATCTCGTTTTCATCACATGTCAAAGTCAAAGTCAACTTTATTGTCAGATCTGCAATATGTACTGTACAGGACATACACAGGACCGAAATTGCGTTTCTCTCAGTCCCTCGGTGCAACAGTAAACATCTAAACATTGAAACACTGAAACATATAATAATAGACATAAGCATAAAATAGTAAAACTAACACTGTCCTGAGTTTTTGCATAGTGGTATAAGAGTATGAAAATTTACACCGACTCTAAAACTAAAACTAAAACATTAACATTGTACCACATTCGGTGCAAATGACAATAAAGACTCTCTGACTCTGACTCTGAAATATATATATACTTTTTATACTGTACATATAAACATACACACACATATGTGTGTACTGTGTATGTATATATATGTGTGTATATATATATATATATATATACTATACTATATCTAATATATATATATATATACATATATATATATATATATTATATATATATATATATATATATATAGTTATATTTATATATACTGTAGTATGTATTTATATAGTTATATATATGCTTATCTGAATATATATGTATTATTACAGTATCTGAATATGTATACATAATGTGTGTGTGAATAAATTGCATCTTTGGTTGTATCTTGCTAAACATATATTAAAGTACAGTATTCCACCAAAATTATTTAAATATGCTAAACTATACGTTCCTATACATGCAGTTTTAATAGCTGTATGCCTAACATTTAAACATGTGACAATTGCATTACTATTCAGCGTGTTGTGATTGATTAAATGCGCTGATACTTTATTGTGCCAGCCAAATACATAAGGCTGAGTGGAGCGGTGGACGCCTTCAAGATGGCTGCCTGAAATCCTGCCCCGGCGCAAGCTATGCGGTATCTAGTGTATATATGATATCTATGTGAACAGGTTATGGGGGGGGGGGGTGTCTTTTAGCAGTTTAATCATATACAGGAGCACAATCAGATAAGGTGGAAAAGGTAGAAGCAAAGAAAACACCAGACAGATCTCTGAGTTTGTCTTTTTTTAATGGTAAATGGTAAATGGAACTTACTTATATAGCACTTTCCAGCCCCCTATGAGGGGCCCCAAAGCGCTTCACAGTACCAGCCATCCACCCATTCATACACACATTCATACACCGGTAGAGGTAGACTGCCATGCAAGGCGCCAGCCATTCCTACCGGGAGCAACTCAGGGTTAAGTGTCTTGCCCAGGGACACAACGAGGTATGCAGTGACCGGGGATCAAACCTGGGACCTTCCGGTCCTGAGCCAGCTGCTTTTCCTCTACACCATCTCAGCCCCTTAATGTATGTACCTGAATAATGCCGTCAGTCAGCAAAGTACTTGAATAGTTTATTACATGTATTACTCATTTTAGTTCAGGGTTCTTCACCTGGGTTTTCAGATCACAGAGTCCATCCATCATCCTTACCCGCTTCTTCCTTTTTGTGTCATGGGGGTCACTGGTGCCCATGTCCAGTCATCAATGTGCGAGAGGTGGGGGACACCTGGACAGGACAAACTATTCATACTCTCGCTCACACCTAGGGACCATTTAGAATGACCAATAAGCCTAACATGCATGTTTTTGGTCTGTGAGAAGAAACCAGAGTACTCAGAGAAAAAACATGCAGCACAGAGAGAACACACAAACCACCCAGAAAAGCCCCCACTCTGAATCTGGTTTAGTTTATCTTCTTCCATTCGGATCTATGTATTTTTATTTTAAATGGTAAATGGAGCTTACTTATTTTATTTTACTTTATTTTATTTTTTTGCTGTGTCCTTTGCTTGTTTGTTCTGCTGTACAGCACTTTGGTTGGACTTGTTGCTGTTTTAAGTGCTCTATAAATAAATTGGTATGGTATGGTGAGTTATAGAATGGATAATAATAATAATAATAATGCATTTAATTTATAACGCACTTTTTATTAACGAAAATCTCAAAGTGCTACAAAGTGCAACAAAAATCAAAGATCAAATAAAAACAAGTGATAAAATCAAATAAAAACAATGATAATATCAACTAAGATCAATGATAAAAGGAGACAGAGTATGCTCGCTTAAAAAGAAAGGTCTTTAAGCCTTTTTTTAAAGTCAACCAGTAACTGTGGAGCTCTCAGGTAGTCAGGAAGAGAGTTCCATAGACGGGGGGCAGCCACACAGAATGCCCGGTCTCCCATGGTCCTTAATTTGGTTCGTGGAATGTGAAGGAGATTACTGTTCTGTGATCAAAGAGACCTGATTATGCAGCCTGTGAGTGCACATTTCTAATATTGAAAATTTGTTTTACTAACAACTAATAAGAATTTCAAACTCTAATAAGAGTGCTTCATTCTAAATGCATTTGTTCTCTGATTTATTTCTAGTTGAAATATTTGTGTTAATGAAATGCAGCACATATTCAACATTTTGTTTATCAAAAAACAAGAACAATTTATCCTAACCAAGTACAGTATAGTAGTTCCTAAAGTGAACAAAGTATTTTGACTTCCTAATCCTACCTAAACTTAACCGTTTTAGTTTCCCTAACCTAAGTGAAGGATTTTGATTTCCTAAAGCTAATCAAATAATTTGGTGTCACCAAAGAGAGACTGAAAGGTTAGTTATTATTGTACCTTCGTGAAATATGGGTGATCATGTATTGACATTTTTCTGTACAAGAAATGGTCTTTCTGTTTTAGAAACCTTCTCTGAATCCAGTGAATAAACTCCACTGGAACTTTATGGACACAATCACTGGATGTATACTGTGCCTAGAACAGATGAACGTTTTCGGTTCAAACTGATTAGAGATGTCTGTCACTGCTAATTAACTTTATAAAATCTTAAAATGTCTGTAACTTTGTCAATTTTACAGGTATAGAGTTAAAATTTGGTGTGGTAGAAGCTGAATGTCAACACAGACGGTTTTCAGTTGAGTTCTGTTTAAAACTTATGAGGCAGTGTAGGGAAGTTTCATTTACAATGGTCCCTGAACAAATCTGGCCTAAACAGTAGAAACTTTCAGTTTTACACGAAACTGGTGTTTTCTTTTTGTCATTAATTCCTCGGTAAATTGACACATTTCTGTGGCAGCATCTTAACATACTGTTGAACATGTTAGGAGGACGTGGAGGGCTTTCTAAGAACTCTTGTCAGTCTCTAAATCATGAGGACTCTTCCAAACACACACACACACACACGTAAGGTGCATGTGTGTGTTTAAGGGAAGGGGGTTTGCTCTTGAACGTTCCCAGTCCTCATTTTTTATTTAGAGAAAGTACACTCTTCAGCTGTGTGACCTTTTAAATACACTCTTCATTGAAGCAACTTGTGTAGCTCTAAGAACTCCCAGAATGCATCAGTGGCACAATCCCTAATATTCTAACCTGTAAAACCACCGACCAGGCCACCGAAGTATTCTGACGCGCGGCAAATGACAACGCCGAGATGCGTATGAAAACAATATGGGCTTTTTTCCCGGCAATTAGTCTTGACTGAATCGATGAATGAGTGGATTGTCTTGTTTTTCAGCCAGGCTTAAAGATGATAGTGGGATTTGTAGACAAGTCATTTCAAATGAAAATGATATCAGACTCGTTTGCGGAGGATCTTGTGCAGGGGTCTTTCAGATCTGCTGCTTGTGGGGGAAACGCAGCCTGGCAGATTAAGTGGCTCAGCTGCATGTTCACCTCCATCTTTGGAGACATTTCAATGACGATACAGGCTGAGACATTGTTCAAAGGGGAGGGGTGGCAGTGTCCGTTTACCCAGGAGAGAGCCGCTGTAATCCATCAGCGGTGCTGCTGCCCGTTCAGCACAATCGGACCTGGCTGCACACTACTAACCACTTGCCTTCTTTCACCAGCTGTCGTCTGCAGACTCCCCGTCTGTCTCTGTCGAACACTAAAAGCTTCCCCAGATTTGATCCCTTATCAGACCTGCTCATCAGCCCACGACCTCACCGCCAACAAAACATTTAACATTCAGCGGGACGCATCAGAGACTGTCTGGGTTTCAGTCAGCATCCAGAGAACAGAAGGAAGATGCAGGTCCTGTTCAAACAGATAAGCAGCTTCCAGCATTAACAAGTGCTGCGCCGTTGTTCGCTGTCTCTGAGGGATTTGAACAGTGATGTTTTGGAGGTGAGTGTTTTTCTGGACTGGACTGGGACAGGAAATGCATGTAAACCTAAATGTTTTGGTGCAAGTTCAAGTGGGTAGGAGTTCCACTGTGGAGAAGAACAGAGGTACATTTTTTATGCTTGTCCAAGCCAGTTGAGTGATGGATCCTGGAGCGAGGAGGGAGACATTTTATTCACCACCAGGAACAATGGAGGAGTCAAGGGGTGGCCAGTGATGGCCTTGGCCCCCATATACAGTAACTTTCAGCCACCCCAGTCATTTGAGGAAAACTATACTTTTAAGTAATATTGAAACTAGAAAACATAGTTTCTTCCTAGCACATATTCTGAAAGCTACACATCCTGCAAATATCTACTCAAAGTTTGATCTTAACTATTGGCATCGAATAGCAGAGTAAGCGATGAACCATTGGATGGACTTCTGTAAAATTTTCATAATCATTGTAATAGCATATTTAACTCCCCATTCAAGATGTCCGCCACAGCTAATTGATTTTTGCCAATTCTACACTGGCCATACTCGTAGCGGAACAGATAATGTGAGAGCTCCCCATAGATTTGATCTTTTATAAACTAGACTGCCTGCTTCAATGAGATTACCAATTTAAATAAAAGTAAATAAATAAAATGCTATAACTTGGACTCCTCATCGTTAGATGACCTAAGGGTCTCCGTTTGGCATGAAAGACAGCAGGTGATATGCATTCCTTCTGCAAATACTATGTCTATTTTGTCTTATTTTTGTTGGCCATGGAATATGAATTATATGATAACATGGCCTGCCATACTTTCAGCAGCCGCACGCGGCCATTTCACCATGAGCTGACCGGCCTTGAAAGAGGTAAACGTTCAGTTAAGCTTCAGATGGGACTGTACTGCCAGGCAGCGATCCATCGCCCAAATGGACGTTCATTCAGCAGCTGCACTCAGTGGAAGCGCGCGGCCGATGACCCTTGTGATCTCACCTGTTTGCAAACAGGTGAGATCACAAAGCAGACATGTCAGAGCAAGGTCCGTGAATAAATCAGAATGCAGGCAGAAACAGGGATTAAATGCTCTTTTACCGCCATGAAAGGACCAACACTCCGTCAGCTCCGAATCGTATGCACTTTTTAACGCATGTGTCAGAGCTGTCCACGTGTCACAGTGCAGAAGAATGCCGGCAGGAACAGGGTTTAAATGCTCTTACAAACACCCCGTCAGCTCTTAATCTTCTGCCGCTTTTATTCAGCTGCACGTACCCGACTGTTAATAACTAATTAAAAATGTCTGGGTTTTCTGCGGGTTCAGACCTATAATTACTGTTAATTCGTAGGGTCGGGTGGGGTTCAGAAATTATAACTGCGGGCTGGGTCCAGGTCAGATCAGATTTTTTGGGCCCGAATCAGGATGGTAAAAACTAAGGGTGTAACGGTACGCTAAAATCACATTTTGGTTCGGTTCAATTACAAGGAGGGCTCGGTTCGGTTTATTTTCGGTACCAAAAAAAATAAAATAAAGACAAAATAAAGACTTACAAAATGTTTATTTTGAAAATATGCCAAAAATATGTTTGTATTGTATTGTAGTAATAAATAAAAGTGACCCATTTGGATGATATTTTAAATAAACAGCACTCTACAATAAATAAACTATATTAACAATAATAAAAATCTTAATAAATACAATAACAGTCAGAACAATAAGCAGCAACAGACTGTTTACAATCTAACTAATCAAGTTTTTGTCCAGTAGCAGCAGTGTGGCTGTATTTGTCCTCATTACTGTACTCACAACCTCTTCTTGGACCTGCTCCTCCAGGTGGGACAGGTCCTGGAAAAGTTCAGAGTTCAGTTCAGTCATCACACACTTCTTAGCTGCAGGTGATCTCTGGTGGATGTCTGTCCCTGAAGAGGAAGGAGACAGCTGCTACCTCTGTCCCAGACTGAAAATAAAACACAAAGAGATAAAAAAACAAGTTAATAAGATTATGATTTTAAATTAAAAAAAAGATTATTTAGATAATAATAATAAAAGAACAATACCTTTTCTTGAATGGTTAAATCTCTCACTCATCATCATCATCATCATCAGGGCTTTAATCTGCTCCAGGGCTTGTTGACATTATCAGTTTTTATATTTTCATAAAGTTCTGAACTTTTTGAGTGATGGATGTTCATAGCAAGGATCAATAACTTTAAAGCCTGGGCATATAACAACATTCAGACTTAGATTCAGATATTTAAAAACTCCTACAGTTTGTGTTATTGCTTTGGACCGATTTGATTTACCTGTTGAAGTTGTTTTAATGCAGCTGCTGTTAGCGCAGTTTGCACCAAGCTGCTTTTTCTTCGTTCACGTTCAGATGAAGTTGTTTCAAACGAGTTCACGTTAGACGTGTTGCTGCTGCAGATCCAGTCTTGTGAAACAATGTCCACACACAGCTTTGAATGTGCACTCGTCTTTTAACAAGAAAGCCATAATGTTCCCACACAGGAGACCGCAGCGAGAAGCTAACGGCTAAATGCTGCGCGTGCTGCACGATAATAGCTCCGTGCTGAAACGCGCCCAGGAAATTTTGTTCCGCGGCGCATATATTAACGTTCAATGAGTGAAAAAATAACCAAAACGGTAAGTAGGTGGACCGAACCGAACGTGCCGTACCGAAACGGTTCGGTACACCCAGGTGTACCGTTAAATCACTAGTAAAAACTAGAGCCCGTACCGATATATCGGTATGGTCGATATTTTAGGCCGCCATAAATTTTTAGGACCTATAGATATCTGCGATAATTGTCTCATTATGTGCTGGTATAAACACGTCTACATTTCTCCCCTAAAATGCTGGAACCAGCTGTAGTTGTACAGTGTATCCAGCAGAGGGCGCATGAAGACTACTTTCAAGTCATGGCCGTTAGTTTCACTTTCACATTCAGCACAGGCAAAGACATGCCTCTCAAGTTAGCAAGCTAACGTTTAGGTAATCCAGCATAGGCTGATAACAGTTTATCTGTTTTAACTGTGCTCTAGAAATGAAGATGACTTGTAAAACGTTATCCAGAATAATAATGGTACGTCCACACCTAACAGCGTTTCAACTGCAGGAGCGTCCAGTTTACATGCAAAGTCAATGGGGGACGCGCCTCCAGGCACGTCTTGGCATCTGGCGTCACGTCACGTGCGTGTTGAGCGTGCTGGAAAGTGTTTTCCGTGCACGTGAACCCGCATCAGCCTCCAAAGCACGCCTTGAACATGTTGAAGATTTTGCCGTTCAAACGTTCAAACGCCGTTCAACTCTCCCTGATTGGTTGATCAGGGAGAGTCGGGGGGAGAAGAGAGGGGGAGAGTCCCTATGTGACGCGGAAACGAGGGGACGGGGGTATTGCGCAACTATGTGACGTATTGTTTGTGGGACACAGAAAAAACCCGCGAAGTCGTGTACTATGGAAGAGAAACTCATTGTAGCTGTGTGTTCGCGACAAGTCCTTCACGACCAGTCAAGTCTGCTCTACAGAGACAGAAATAAAAAGCTCCTTGCCTGGCGGAGTGCAGTGAGGAACTCGGTATACCGGTAAGCTCCTCCCACACCCCCCGCCGCCACACCGCCGCAGCTTCGCGTTCTGGTCTGGACACCACTGTGGGTCCAGTGCGTCCACTTGCGTGCGTGACGAGCTTTTTTGAAGTTGAAACGCTGTTAGGTGTGGACGTACCATAAATCTAATGTAGCAGTAAATAAATATCAGTGTTGGTAATTTTGTCTTTGTCGTCCTCAATGAAATAGGCTACATTGTTTGTCTAAAGTATTTACTTCTCTGCAAGGAAAAAATTAAAATGTTGCTACTATTTAGACCTTCACCATACACGACTAACTGTTTAAACAATGAACAGGGAAGGTGTTTCTTTATTTATATAACACACTAGAACTTTATGGTGAATATAGTGGAGAATACTGATGATGTCCACCGGATGGAGGGTGAAACATTTCTATAAAAAAGAAACTGTCCAGATGACCCAACTGAGAATTGTTGGATTTGGTACCTGGATTATTGAGCATCGACTTTGGTGTTTTGAACCACTTTGGCATGGCTGCCTCAGAAGAGTTGATTGGGGAGAGGGTGGGCTCCAGAAGCCATTTCATCACCAGCAAACCGTTGTTGTTTTTTTTCCCCCTATGGGAGTGGGCCTCTTGTGGGACTCAGTTTGTTGGTGGCTCCTTAGATTGAAGAAGTCCTTTGGATAAAGGATGAAACATCTCACCAAAAAAAAAAAAAACGTCCAGATGACCTGACTGAGCTTTGTTGGATTTTTACCTGGATTACTGAGCATGAACTTTGGTGTTGAGGACTGTTTTATGACCAGTACACCACTTGTAAACCTAGTGTGGGACTAATTAAAGTTTCAATCCGATTAGCTTAGCTTCATGGTTGCTAACAGCTGCTCTAAATAAACATGTCTCGCTTCACTCACTGTTTTTTGGGCTCTTGGGAGTGGACAAAGCAACAAAAAAAAGTGCAGCAATTATATTGGTATTGGCGATAGCCAAAATTTCCATATCTGTCGGACTCTTGTAAAAACACCATATTGTCAAATTTAATCACAAATGTTCACAAAATATAAGTAATTAGCAAATTTTACAATTTTAAATAAAAATGTGGTGTATTGTGCAGACAGAGTACATGTGTGTGTGTGAATGAGAGGGAGGTTGGTGGAACAGTGAGGCTACAAGGAGCAGAGGTCACAAAGGTGCAGGACTTGAAGGACTAAGGGTCCACTGTCCAGGAAAAAGAAAACAGTTTGTGGTCTGTTTACTCCAGACACTGCACAGAGGAGCAAAAGAACAGGCAAAGCTGAGCATAAGCAAATGGAGATGATATGCACAAGCGCCCAGGTGCACGTCAGTTGCTTGAGCATATGTGAGATTAGTGCACATAGATTATTATTTTGTGTTTATGTTCATGAGAGTCGCACTGTGCATAAACTTCAGTGTCAACGTGTGCTCAGCTATGAGGCACAAACAGCGCTCTGTACAACGGCTCGGCTGTTCTGGTTTTCAAGGCACAAAGTGATGTCACACGCTGCTACATGAATAATTCTGAAATGTTTTCACACTTTAGGTCCACCAAAAACATAGGGAAGTAGTATTTTTTAAATCTGTTTTCCCTCACAAAAAAAAATAAAAAATAAAATACGTGATTGAAGTGGATAAGAGGTGCAGCAGCACAAAATCTCTAGTTTGAGAAGTATTCATGCTCTAAAATGTTTATATTAAAGATGTGATCCTTTTCATTGTGTGTGTGGGGTGGGGGTGTTAAACTATGAATTGGCATGCTGGTAGAATTTACATCAGAAATACACAAAGTAAAACTATGGTTCCATACCAACAAACCATCATTGAATGTGTCAAACAAATTGTTGTTTTGTTTGGGTTTGGTTATAAGAAATTATAAAATAACATTCAAATAGATAACATTTTTGGGGGGAGTGGTGGTGAAGAGGTCAGAGAAGGTGAGCCTGTGATCGCAAGATCGCTAGTTCAACTCCCTGGACCGACAACATGAAAGAAACATCCACACCTGTCTCCACCATCATTTGCCCCACTCTGAGCCCTTGAGCAAGGCCTTAACCCACACCATCTGCTCCCACTGGCACACTAGATAGCAGCAGCTCTCTGCTCCACACAGAGGGCTGTGGTAGCTCAGTGGTTGTGTCAGGAAGGACGTCCGACGTAAAAACAATCGCCAAGTCTTTGTGTGAGTTAGTTCACTGTGGTGAAAGGAAAAATATCTATCTGTCTGTCTGTCTGGATATATATTATGTGTGTGTGTATATATGTATACACATGTATATATACCGTATTTTTCAGCATATAAGTGGCAGTTCTTTGCCTAATTTGCTAGCCTGGTTTAAACCAGACCCTTGTCCTTCACTTCGCTTTGGACTAGGGTCTGGCATCTCTGCCATAGAAAACGATTTCTCCTGGAGATTTTTGAATGGACCAATCAGAGAACAGGAGGCAGAGTTTTGTTAGTTTAGCCTGGCGAGGTCCAGGCTATCAGATAAATTGCTCAGAAACCACTCGGTGGATATTTTTTCTGCCACCAGTGTGTAATTATATGTCTTTAATTTACTGACTGTTGGCCTAGATGAAACATTTGAGATAAAATTCGATTTTTTATCATTTATTTTCGTAGCGCACCCGAGGCTGTTTGGAAAATATCAAACCGAAACTATTTAATATCCAGCAGATTTGACCATTTCGTGAATTGATTTAGGAACTGTTAAGCTCAGGAACACTTCTGATATAACGTCAGCTATGAAATATATTTTTTCTCCGCAGAGAAATAATAGTTTTTTACCTTGTTTTGATGAAAATTCGTTCGTGGCGGCAGCCATTTTGAATGACGACGTCAGTCGACATCGTTCAAAACTCCGCCTTCTGCTCTCTGATTGGTCCGGTCAAAAATCGGCCGGAGAAATCGTTGTCTATGGGAGGAATCCCAGACTGTGCAGTGAAGGGAAATGAGAATTGAGCGGAGCTGTGCAGGAAGGCGAGGGCCAGGCTACTAATTTGCATGTCCTGCGACTTATACGGCGAAGCAACATATTTATGGATTTTTCCCCCCATATTTTTAGACCAATTTTTGGCTGAGATATGACCGTTTCCATTCATTCTTACTGAAAAATAAATGGAGCAGTACCCCTTTCGGCCGCTAGGGGCACAGTACCACTTTCGGCCACTAGGGTGCGCTAAAGGGCCCTCTAGGCTTTTAATGACTACCGGTGCACCTTTGTACGGATATTTTAGAGCAAAAAAATTCCTGCTGGATGGACAGCGTGTGCAGGCACATCATGATGCAATTTAAAGACAACATTAAAGTGTTTAACTCCATTCCTGTCATCATCCTGGGAGGCTTGACCAAGCTTCAAAGCAGCTCTGCACCGCCTTTGGGAGGAGTGATGGTGGACGTAGAGCACAGCCACGCAACGTTCCAGCAGGTCTTTGGATGGATGGATAAAGTGTGGACCTCAGTCAGTAAAGATTCCATCCAGTTGGGGTTCAGGAGGCCAGGATGTTTGCTGGACGTGGAGGAGGAAGAGGAGGCAGTGCTCTGAGCTGCATCAACTACCTGTTACCTCAGGAGTTGGCAGAACTCTTCACCAGCGACACAGAGGATGAAGAATTCAACGGGTTTGAATTTAAAAATATATATAAATAGGTGTTTCTGTCATCATTATGGGCGGGTGAGCGTGTAGTAATTTTTATAGTCGCTTTATTACGTCTGCTTCATTTTGCCAGGTTTTAACCGTCAAAGTGCATTTATTAAGAAAAGTTCAGCTCAGACACATCTTTACTATAATGTCAGCAAACAAATATATTTTTTTAGGTGTTTATCTTGTTAAATTTTAAATTAAAAATGTCCGGGTTTTCTGCGGGTTCAGACCTATAATTACTGTTAATTCATAGGGTCGGGTGCTCCTAAGTTTCCGCTCGCTGCGTGTGCACGTTTTTCAGATCCAACCTAGCGAAGCTATTTAAATTCAGCTGATTTGACCATTACGTTCATTTATTAAGGAAAAGTTCAGCTCAGACACATCTTCACTATAATGCCAGCAAACAAATATATATTTTAGGTGTTTATCTTGTTAAATTAGAAAGAAATGCACCGTTTCCACTCGCTTGAGACAGCATAACTCTTTTTTAAATTCAGCTGATTTGAACATTAGAGTCAGAGTCAGAGTCAGAGAGTCTTTATTGTCATTTGCACCGCATGTGGTACATGAGATGAAAACGAGATTATGTACACGAGGTCCCAGTTACATCCAACAACAAATGAAAGAGAAAAACAGTAATAACATCGAGAACTAACTAAGAAAAACATCAACTAGTAATACACTAAGCCTAATATAGTGGGAATAAACAGCAGCACGAACATGAGTTTGTATGAGCAGATGGTCACAGATGAACACAGATGAACACAGCAACAAGAAAACAGATCAGCATCAGCATGATGTGATATTTTGCAGTGTTTATTTTAATTTTATTTTTATTTATTCATGAGTCTAACAGCCTCAGGGTAGAAGCTGTTCCTCAGTCTAGTGGTTCTACACTTGATGCTCCTCAACCTCCGTCCTGAGGGGAGTGGGGCAAAGAGTGAGTGTGCTGGATGAGTGAGGTCTTTCATGATACAGGTGGCTCTTTTCCTGCATCTGGAGGTGTAAATGTCTGTGATGGTGGGGAGACTGACTCCAACAGACTTCTGTGCAGCCTTCACCACTCTCTGTAGAGCTTTCCTCTCTTCAACTGTGCAGCCTCCATGCCACACGTTGATGCTGGAGCACAGGATGCTCTCCACTGCACACCTGTAGAAGGAGGTGAGAACTGGGCTGCTCAGACCAGCTCGTCTCAGCCGTCTGAGGAAGTAGAGTCTCTGATGACCTTTCTTGATCAGGCTGGTGGTGTTGTTGCTCCAGCTGAGGTTATCATTCATGTGTACACCCAAGTATTTGTAGCTGGAGACCACTTCCACTGCAGACCCACCTATTTTCAGTGGGGCGTGGGTGTGTTTGTTCCTTCTGAAGTCCACAATCATCTCCTTTGTCTTCTTCACATTCATGTGAAGATTATTCTCTTTGCACCAGCTCTCCAGGTGTTCCACCTCCTGTCTGTAGCTGGACTCATCATTGTTTGTGATGCATCCCACCACCGCTGTATCATCTGCAAACTTAACAATATGACAGCCTGGAAGTGTGGCTGTACAATCATATGTGAGCAGAGTGAACAGAAGGGGGCTCAGCACACATCCCTGAGGAGAGCCAGTGCTGAGGGTTATGGTGGAGGAGGAGAAGTTGTGGATCTTCACGGACTGTGGTCTGTCTGTTAAGAAGTCTAGTATCCAGTTACAAATAGAGGGGCTTAGTCCAAGTGTAGATAGTTTGTCTATCAGAGTTTGGGGGATCATGGTGTTGAAGGCAGATGTGAAGTCCACAAAGAGCAGACGCACGTATGAGTCCTTCTGATCCAGGTGGGTGAGAGCAGTGTGGACCACGGAAGAAATGGCGTCCTCTGTTGATCGGTTCTCACGGTATGCGTATTGATGAGGGTCCTCGTTGATGTTGA
>JBBPBX010076837.1:0-17011 GCA_038048925.1 Garcialebias charrua
TTATGTATGACTTCAATATTATTAGTCACAGTTTTTAAATTTATAGTTTTCTTTCATTCAGCTAATTTTAATTTCATCTTAGTCCACCCATCATGAGAGGAGTTTTGTAAATACTATGTCCATCCATCTTTCCTTTATGTGAGATGGATACTTTGGCCAAAAACAATCATGTAATGTTTATTGGTTTACATGTGACAGCAGCTATCATCAAAATGTAGAATTTCCTCTAAATATAAGTATAAATGATCTGTTCCAGATGACGTGAACACGTCCAGAGTCAGGAGATCGCAGGTAGCCAGAAGAGCGATCAACTTCCATTAAACACGAGTACCAAGGTACATTTTAGTTCTTGTGTTCCTAAACAGATATACTTGCTACGTGTGGATTCATCAACCTTATTGTTCAATTGTGTGTGTATGGGAGTGTATTGTGGTTTTTTTATGGACAGTTGTTTGTTAGGACAGTCATACGCTAGCCTGGTTAAAACCAAACCCTGTCCTTCACTTTGCTTCGTACTAGGGTCTGGCATTCCTCCCATTGAAAACGATTTCTCCGGTCTATTTTTGACCGGACCAATCAGAGAACAGAAGGCGTAGTTTTGTTAGCTTAGCCTGGCAAGGTCCAGGCTATTCAGATAAAAAGCTCAGAAACCACTTGGTGGATATTTTTTCTGCTACCAGTGTGTAATTATATGGCTCTAATTTACTGACTGTTGGCCTTGATGAAACATTTGAGATAAAATTCGATTTTTTATCATTTATTTTCGTAGCGCACCCTGAGGCTGTTTGGAAAATGTGAAACCGAAACTATTTAAATCCAGCAGATTTGACCATTTCGTGAATTGATTTAGGAACTGTTAAGCTCAGAAACACTTCTGATAAAACGTCAGCTAAGAAATATAGTTTTTCTCAGGAAAGAAATAATAGTTTTTTACCTTGTTTTCTGGAAAATTCCTTCGTGGTGGCAGCCATTTTAACTGACGACGTCAGTCGACGTCGTTCAAAACTCCGCCTTCTGTTCTCTGATTGGTCTGTTAATCTGCCAATCCGCCTTCTGTTCTCTGATTGGTCCGGTCAAAAATCGACCGGAGGAATCGTTGTCTATGGGACAAATCCCAGACCCAGCAGTGAAGGGAAATAGAATTGAGCGGAGCTGTGCAGGTATGGCGAGGGCCAGGCTAGTCATACGCTATAAACAATCAGACAATCAATCAGATGGCAGTTCATTACAGTCCTGATAAAACACTGTCCTTAAAAACCATAAAACAGTCACACACACAAACACACAATTTCAGTTGAACATGTTATATTTACATGTCTATGTCCATCTGGACAGTCAGAGAGACATTCAGCAGGTAGACAGTCAGAGAGACATTCAGCAGGTAGACAGTCAGAGAGACACTCAGCAGGAGGACAGTCAGAGAGACACTCAGCAGGTGGACAGTCAGAGAGACATTCAGCAGGTAGACAGTCAAAGAGACACTCAGCAGGAGGACAGTCAGAGAGACATTCAGCAGGTGAACAGTCAGAGAGACATTCAGCAGGTGGACAGTTAGAGAGACACTCAGCAGGTGGACAGTCAGAGAGACACTCAGCAGGTAGACAGTCAGAGAGACACTCAACAGGTGGACAGTCAGAGAGACATTCAGCAGGTAGACGGTCAGAGAGACATTCAGCAGGTAGACAGTCAGAGAGACACTCGGCAGGAGGACAGTCAGAGAGACACTCAGCAGGTGGACAGTCAGAGAGACATTCAGCAGGTAGACAGTCAGAGAGACACTCAGCAGGAGGACAGTCAGAGAGACATTCAGCAGGTGGACAGTCAGAGAGACACTCAGCAGGTGGACAGTCAGAGAGACATTCAGCAGGAGGACAGTCAGAGAGACATTCAGTAGGTGGACAGTCAGAGAGACACTCAGCAGGTGGACAGTTAGAGAGACATTCAGCAGGTGGACAGTCAGAGAGACATTCAGCAGGTGAACAGTCAGAGAGATACTCAGCAGGAGGACAGTCAGAGAGACACTCAGCAGGAGGACAGTCAGAGAGACACTCAGCAGGTGGACAGTCAGAGAGACATTCAGCAGGTGGACAGTCAGAGAGACACTCGGCAGGAGGACAGTCAGAGAGACACTCAGCAGGTGGACAGTCAGAGAGACAGTGGTTTGGACATGTCCAGAGGAGGGACAGTGGTTTGGACATGTCCAGAGGAGGGACAATGGTTTGGACATGTCCAGAGGAGGGACAGTGGGTATATTAGTAGAAGGATGTTAGACATGAAGCTGCAGGAAAAAGACAAAGAGGAGATATATGGATGCAGTTAGCGAGGACATGAAGGTAGTTGGAGTGAGGACAGAGGATTCAGAGGACAGAGTGAGGTGGAGGAGGATGACTCGCTGTGGCGACCCCTGAAAAGGGAAAAGCCGAAAGAAGAAGAAGCGTTAACATTTAACTTGACCACTGCAGCGTGACAAGCTGTGAACGCTGTATTGTAACATAAAGAGAGGTTTTAATGTTTTCACCGTGATTTTTGTGCTAAATTTGCTCTTATGTTTCATTTTTCACCTCAAAGCGGAGTGAGCAGACAGCCCCTACCCTTCCCCAAAGAGCGTCGTTACGTCATCACGGTCAAACTGCAGTGATGCAGGTAAGATGAAAATAGAAGTGACGTGCATTTGGTGAAAACTGAGAATTGTTTTGTAACTTTTTCATATTTTTACATGTTTTCAGCTAGTCCTGCAACTTTTATCAGAATCACAGTCAGAATATTGTCATTTGCACCACATGTGGTACATGTGATGAAACGAGATTATGTACACATGGTCCCAGTTACATCCAACAACAAAATGTAAGAGAAAAACAGTAATAATATCTAGGATATAACTAAGAAAAACATCAACTAGAAATACACTAATCACTAATGTAATAGAAAAACATCATTATAAACAGCAGCACGAACCTGAGTCTGTATGAGCAGATGGTCACAAATGAACACACAACAACAAGAAAACAGATCAGCATCAACATGATGTGATATTTTGCAGTATTTATTCTTATTATTTATTTATTCATGAGTCTAACAGCCTCAGGGTAGAAGCTGTTCCTCTGTCTAATGGTTCTACATTTCATGCTCCTTAACCTCCGTCCTGAGAGGAGCGGGGCAAAGACTGTGTGTGCTGGGTGAGTGGGGTCTTTCATGATGCAGGTGGCCCTCTCCCTGCATCTGGAGGTGTAGATGTCTGTGATGGTGGGGAGACTGACTCCAACATCTTCTGTGCAGCCTTCACCACTCTCTGCAGAGCCTTTCTTTCTGCAGCTGTGCAGCCTCCATGCCACACGTTGATGCTGGAGCACAGGATGCTCTCCATTGCACACATGTAGAAGGAGGTGAGGACTGACAACACCATCGCCCATGATCGGGTCATCAGAGACTCTACTTCCTCAGACGGCTGAGAAGATCTGGTCTGGGAAGCTCAGTCCTCACCTCCTTCTACAGGTGTGCAGTGGAGAGCATCCTGTGCTCCAGCATCAACGTGTGGCATGGAGGCTGCACAGCTGCAGAAAAAAAGCTCTGCAGAGAGTGGTGAAGGCTGCACAGAGGTCTGTTGGAGTCAGTCTCCCCACCATCACAGACATCTACACCTCCAGATGCAAGAAGAGGGCCACCTGCATCATGAAGGACCACACTCATCCAGCGCATACACAATCTTTGCCCTGTTCCCCTCAGGAAGTAGGTTGAGCATCAAATGTTGAACCACTTGAGGAACAGCTGCTACCCTGAGGCTGTTAGACTCATGAATAATACATGATAAGAATAATCACTGCAAAATATCACATCATGCTGATCTGTTTTCCTGTTGCTGTTCATTTGTGACCATCTGCTCATACGGACTCATGCTCGTGCTGCTGCTTGTATTGATGTTTTTCTATTACGGTACATTGGTGCTTAGTGTATTTTTAGCTGATGTTTTTCTTAGATCATATCTTAGATGTTACTACTGTTCTTCTCTTACATTTTTTTGTTGTTGGATGTTACTGGGACCCGGTGTAAATAATCTCGTTTCATCACATGTACCACATGCGGTGGTAGAGGTTTTAATGTTTTCAATGTCATTTCTGTGCAAAATATGCTCATATTTTTCTTTTTTTAACCTCAAAGCAGTGAGCAGACAGACGAACAGCGTCATTACATCATCACGTTGCAGTGTCGTTACACCATCACGTAGTCTGCAGTGTCAAGTAGGTATCAGAATACTGTATAAGTGACGTGCAATTGGTGAAAACTTAGAATTGTTTTGTAACTTTTTTATATTTGTAGCCGAACGGGTATGGGTAAAAAAATACTTTAGGCAACTTTTAGTTTAAAAAAAATAATCTATTTAAAAAAATGAATTTGGTTAAAAACTTTATTAAAAGTTACCCTTTAGGCACTTTAGACCCGTTGCAGAAGATGAGGCAGGAGACACTTCACACAAACACCAATAAATTGCACAATTTGTTTAATAAAAAATCCTAAATTTAAAATACACAGTTAAAAAGGCAGTAATAACTCCTGGCAACAATGAAAGTGCAATTCGATAAAGACAGTAGTACACCACGGCAGAATTAATACCACCGCCTGGGAGATGTCCAATTAATCAAGCCACAGCTGTCCAAAGAGTTCGTCCTGGGAGAACCGTTGCGCTGCAGCAGACACCATCCACGCCGGCACCAAGACGATTAGTCCGGGCTGAACCCCAGTCCGGGCTGAACCCCAGTCGGCCCCGATCAGCCAGACAGGACGGGTGATGCAGCCAGCCTTAAGCTGACCAGAACAGTGGGCATCAAATCAGCAGCCAGGACAGCAAGACGACAGCCAGTGGACAGCTCGAACAGCAGGTGAACAAAACGGTGAAGGACAAACAGCAGCAGCTAATAAACAAAGATTAGAATTAAAAGCTGAACATAAAACAGAAAGACGAACTAGCGCTTTACTCACCACGAGCTCCACCTCAACAGTAGAGGGAAGCAGGAGGCTTGTACATTTGGTCGTGGAACAGTAGATCACGGCGACCTTACAGCGCACATTCAGTTACGCTGGCGCGACCCAGCCAGCAGACGCCAGGGTCTGAACCGGAAGGCGGATGACGTGAAGTCAACCACTGAAGCCTGGCCCTTTTTATACCGGAAGCCAGCCTTGGACCCAATCACATCCCGCACTCATGTGGTGCGTTCAATGTCCGTAGGGACATCCTGCCACATATTTTTACATGTTTTCAGCTAGTCCAAGAGGTGTACAACTTTAATCAGAGTCTAATCATCTTTATTGTCATTTGCACCGCATGTGGTACATGTGATGAAACAAGATTATGTACACAAGGTCCCAGTTACATCCAACAACAAAATGTGAGAGAAAAACAGCAATAACATGTAGGATATAACTAAGAAAAACATCAACTAGAAATACACTAAGCCCTAATATAATAGGAAAACATAATTACAAACAGCAGCACGGACATGAGTCTGTATGAGCAGATGGTCACAAATGAACACAGAAACAAAAAAACAGATCAGCATGTTGTGATGTTTTGCAGTAATTACTGTTTTCTAATTGTTTATTTATTCATGAGTCTAACAGCCTCAGGGTAGAAGCTGTTCCTCAGTCTAGTGGTTCTACATTTGATGCTCCTCAACCTCCTTCCTGAGGGGAGTGGGGCAAAGAGTTTGTGTGCTGGGTGAGTGGGGTCTTTCATGATACAGGTGGCTCTCTTCCTGCATCTGGAGGTGTAAATGTCTGTGATGGTGGGGAGACTGACTCCAACATCTTCTGTGCAGCCTTCACCACTCTCTGCAGAGCTTTTCTTTCTGCAGCTGTGCAGCCTCCATGCCACACGTTGATGCCGGAGCACAGGATGCTCTCAACGGCACACGTGTAGAAGGAGGTGAAGACAGACAACACCACCGCCCTGATCAAAAAAAGGTAATCAGAGACTCTACTTCCTCAGACGGCTGAGAAGAGCTGGTCTGGGAAGCTCAGTCCTCACCTCCTTCTACAGGTGTGCGATGGAGAGCATCCTGTGCTCACACGTTGATGCTGTAGCACAGGATGCTCTCCACTGCACACCTGTAGAAGGAGATGAGGACTGGGCTACTCAGACCAGCTCGTCTCAGCCGCCTGAGGTAGTAGAGTCTCTGATGAACTTTGTTGATCAGGCTGGTTGTGTTGTTGGTCCAGCTGAGGCTATAATTCAAGTGCACACCCAAGTACTTGTAGCTGGAGACCAGTGGTGGAGAAAGTACTCAAACACTGTTTATAAGTAAAAGTACAAATAAACAGACAAAAATGTACTCTAGTAAAAGTAGATGTACCATTATATTGTGTTTACTTAAGTAAAAGTAAATAAGTACTTGCTTTTAAAAATGCTTAAAGTATTAAAGTAAAAGTACTTGCTGAATGTATTGCCTAATGCAATGGTCTACAGTATCATTAAGTGTGTGTACTGTACGCATATTTTCTGTAATACATTAATAGTGTTTTTCCATTTTAAAGAACAATGCTGCAGATAACACATGTTTTTATTGTGTTTACTCTGTGACACAGTTCACACTTGGACTTGTGATTCTGTGTGTCAGAATTTCAGGGATGACATGCAGAGTTAAATGTCATTAAGCAAAATAAGAGAGGAATTATTTTACCTTTGAAAGTTTTTATTTAACACAAAGCAGAACCAATGTGTCATTTTAACTGCAGTAAACATGTTTAAATTAAAGTTATCTGTCTGAAAAAAAGGAGCATTATGCCAGGTTTCCACCAAACGCTTTTCGCGCCTCCGAAGCAGCCACTTTACATTGAAAGTCTATGTGGCCGGGCATGTTGGATGCGGCGCATCTACAGCAGTTCAAGCAGCGCGGCAGTGAGTGGCAGCTTTTTTCCGCTCCCACGTCACCTCCGAGCAGCGACTGTCGAAGCTCGATTTGTCCTGCTTCTGCTGCTCGCAGCTTAGCAGCAACCAATCGGGATAGACTCTGCCATGTGATCACGCAACAACGACAGGACTTTTTTTTGGACTTTTCAAACTTACCCATCGAGCCTCCATGAAGAAAACAGCCTCCGGTAAGAAACTTGGCATTTTTACAGTTGCCGCTGTCCGCTCGAGCGTACGGTCACCCCAAACATAAAAAAATGTTTTAATCTCAACAAAGACTTTAGGAGCTGCAGTTTGGCTCATAAAAAATCCACTCAAGTAGTAACGAGGCTCATGTACAGCTGATTTTTTATCTGCCCGGTGTAGAAGAAACAAACGGAAAAGGAGCCAGCCGCTGCTCCCACTGCGTGTCTGCAGACATGTTCGATGAGAACAGACATCTGTTGACAAGCAGCCAACACAGTGCGGTAGGAGATTTTTTGCAGCGCGAAAAGCGTCTGGTGGAAACCCGGCATTAGACCTGACAAAGGAACAGACACTGATCATTTCACCTCCAGTTTGTCATCAACTCTAGTTAAAATATTGTCCAGTCAACCATGGATCAAAAGTGAACAATATTTTAAATTCCTGACACCATTTTCAAAACTTGGATCTGAGTGTCGAGACATTTCTTGTCTCCTAACATCCCATGAACTGATACATTTTAATATTGATACAAGAATTTATTGTTAAAGTTCAGAAGAAGTTGGTTTTCACAGTTTTTTGAGTCCAGTCTGGTTTTTTAGGGAGATGTCCTGCTGTACTGAACAGTCTTTCAATAATCTTTCAATAATCTTTCAATAAGGCCATGGGTGGTGTGTATCTTCTGGCTGAATCTTTGTGGTGGAATCCATTTTGAGTGTGTTAGTGGTGCTGTGGGTGCTCCCAGTTCAGTGACGTTTATACTAGAATATACGTCATTAGTCCAGTTCTTCTTGAAGGCAGGTCTAATGTTACCTGTCCACTTGCAGTGATTCAAATTGATTCAAATTGTTTCAAATTCAAATTCAACTCAAATTGTGTGTGTTTGTGTGTGTGACTGTTTTGTGGTTTCTAAGGACAGTGTTTTGTCAGGACAGTAATGAGCTGTTATCTGATTGTCTGAGTATAGCGTATTGCTGTCCTAACAAACCACTGTCCATTAAAACCACAAAACAGTCACACACACAAACACACACAATTTTAGTAGAACATGTTATATTTACATGTATATGTCTATCTGTACAGTATATGCATATATATACATGTATATGCATATATGTATATACACTGTACAGTACATGAATATGCATTTATGATATGCTTATATACATGTATATATGTATATTTGTGTGTATGTATATGACATAGATATCAATTATATAAATAATGCAGGGATTGTTAAGTATGACTTCAATATTATTTGTCACAGTTTTTAAATTTATAGTTTTCTTTCATTCAGCTAATTTTAATTTCATCTTAGTCCACCTATCATGAGAGGAGTTTTGTAAATACTCTGTCCATCCATCTTTCCTTTATGTGAGATGGATACTTTGGCCAAAAACAAACAATCATGTAATGTTTATTGGTTTACATGTGACCGCAGCTATCATCAAAATGTAGAATTTCCTCTAAATATAAGTATAACTGATCTGTTACAGATGTCATGTGAACACGTCCAGAGTCAGGAGATCGCAGGTAGCCAGAAGCACGATCAACTTCCTTTAAACACGAATACCAAGGTACATTTTAGTTCTTGTGTTCCTAAACAGAATTACTTGCTACGTGTGGTTTCATCAACCTTAATGTTCAATTATGTGTGTATAGGAATGTATTGTGGTTTTTATGGACAGTTGTTTGTTTGGACAGTCATACGCTATAAACAATCAGACAATCAATCAGATAACAGCTCATTACTGTCCTGACAAAACACTGTCCTTAAAAACCACAAAACAGTCACATACACAAACACACACAACTTCAGTTGAACATGTTATATTTACATGTATATGTCTATCTGTACATTATATGTATATGCATGTTTATGCATATATACATCTATATGTTTATGCATATGTACATATATGCATATTCTTGTATATATACATATATGCATTTACATGTTTAAATGCATTTGCATATACAGTACATGTATATATGCACTTACATATACATGTATATATGCACTTACATATACATGTATATATGCACTTACATATACATGTAATAGGCATGTAAATATAACATGTTCAACTGAAATTGTGTGTGTTTGTGTGTGTGACTGTTTTGTGGTTTATAAGGACAGTGTTTTGTCAGGACAGTAATGAGCTGTTATCTGATTGTCTGATTACTGTATAGCGTATTGCTGTCCTGACAAAACACTGTCCTTAAAAACCACAAAACAGTCACACACACAACCACACACAATTTCAGTTGAACATGTTATATTCACATGTATATGTCTATCTGTACAGCATATGTATATACATATATATATACATGTATATGTTTATGCATATATACATCTATATGTTTATGCATATGTACATATATGCATATTCATGTATATATACATATACTGTATATATTTACATTTTTATATGCATTTGCATTTACATGTATATATGCACTTACATATTCATGTATATATGCATTTGCATTTACATGTATATAGGCACTTACATATACATGTAAATAGGCACTTACATATACGTGTAATAGGCATGTAAATATAACATGTTCAACTGAAATTGTGTGTGTTTGTGTGTGTGACTGTTTTGTGGTTTCTAAGGACAGTGTTTTGTCAGGACAGTAATGAGCTGTTATCTGATTGTCTGATTACTGTATAGCGTATTGCTGTCCTGACAAAACACTGTCCTTAAAAACCACAAAACAGTCACACACACAAACACACACAATTTCAGTTGAACATGTTATATTTACATGTATATGTCTATCTGTACAGCATATGTATATACATATATATATACATGTATATGTTTATGCATATATACATCTATATGTTTATGCATATGTATATATATGCATATTCATGTATATATACATATACTGTATGTATTTACATTTTTATATGCATTTGCATTTACATGTATATATGCACTTACATATTCATGTATATATGCATTTGCATTTACATGTATATAGGCACTTACATATACATGTAAATAGGCACTTACATATACGTGTAATAGGCATGTAAATATAACATGTTCAACTGAAATTGTGTGTGTTTGTGTGTGTGACTGTTTTGTGGTTTCTAAGGACAGTGTTTTGTCAGGACAGTAATGAGCTGTTATCTGATTGTCTGATTACTGTATAGCGTATTGCTGTCCTGACAAAACACTGTCCTTAAAAACCACAAAACAGTCCCACACACAAACACACACAATTTCAGTTGAACATGTTATATTTACATGTATATGTCTATCTGTACAGCATATGCATGTATATACATGTATATGCATATGTACATATATGCATATTCATGTATATATACATATATGCATTTACATTTTTATATGCATTTGCATTTACATGTATATATGCACTTACATATTCATGTATATATGTACAGTACTTACATATTCATGTATATATGCACTTACATATACATGTATATAGGCACTTACATATACATGTAAATAGGCACTTACATCCATCCATCCATCCAACCATCAAACATCCATCCATCCATCAAACATCCTGCCTTGCTGAACCCAGACAGATGGATTCTTTGACTGACGTCCACGCTTTATCCATCCATCCATGCATCCATCCATCCATCCATCAAACATCCACACATCCATCCATCAAACATCCATCCATCCATCCATCAAACATCCATCCATCCATCCATCAAACATCCATCCATCAAACATCCATCCATCTATCATCAAACATCCTGCCTTCCTGAACCCAGACAGATGGATTCTTTACTGACTGAGGTCCACGCTTTATCCATCCATCCATCCATCCATCAAACATCCATCCATCAAACATCCATCCATCAAACATCCATCCATCCATCAAACATCATCCATCCATCCATCAAACATCCTGCCTTGCTGAACCCAGACAGATGGATTCTTTGACTGACGTCCACGCTTTATCCATCCATCCATGCATCCATCCATCCATCCTTCAAACATCCACACATCCATCCATCAAACATCCATCCATCCATCCATCCATCAAACATCATCCATCCATCATCAAACATCCTGCCTTCCTGAACCCAGACAGATGGATTCTTTACTGACTGAGGTCCATGCTTTATCCATACATACATACATCCATCAAACATCCATCCATCCATCAAACATCCATCCATCCATCCATCAAACATCCAGCCTTGCTGAACCCACACGGATGGATTCTTTACTGACTGAGGTCCACGCTTTATCCATCCATCCATTAAACATCCACACATCCATCCATCTATCCATCCATCCATCCATCCATGCATCCATCCATCAAACATCATCCATCCATCATCAAACATCCTGCCTTCCTGAACCCAGACAGATGGATTCTTTACTGACTGAGGTCCACGCTTTATCCATACATACATCCATCCATCAAACATCCATCCATCCATCAATCAAACATCCATCCATCCATCCATCAAACATCCTGCCTTCCTGAACCCAGACAGATGGATTCTTTACTGACTGAGGTCCATGCTTTATCCATACATACATCCATCCATCAAACATCCATCCATCCATCAAACATCCATCCATCTATCCATCAAACATCCAGCCTTGCTGAACCCACACGGATGGATTCTTTACTGACTGAGGTCCACGCTTTATCCATCCATCCATTAAACATCCACACATCCATCCATCTATCCATCCATCCATCCATGCATCCATCCATCAAACATCCATCCATCCATCCATCAAACATCCTGCCTTCCTGAACCCAGACAGATGGATTCTTTACTGACTGAGGTCCACGCTTTATCCATACATACATCCATCCATCAAACATCCATCCATCCATCAAACATCATCCATCCATCCATCAAACATCCTGCCTTGCTGAACTCAGACATATGGATTCTTTACTGACTGAGGTCCACGCTTTATCCATCCATCTATCCATCCATCCATCAAACATCCTGCCTTCCTGACCCCAGACAGATGGATTCTTTACTGACTGAGGTCCACGCTTTATCCATACATACATCCATCAAACATACATACATCCATCTATCAAACATCCATCCATCAAACATCCATCCATCATCTATCCATCAAACATCCATCCATCTATCCATCCATCCATCAAACCTCCTGCCTTCCTTAACCCAGACAGATGGATTCTTTACTGACTGAGGTCCACACTTTATCCATACATACATACATACATCCATCAAACATCCATCCATCCATCAAACATCCATCCATCCATCAAACATCCTGCCTTGCTGAACTCAGACATATGGATTCTTTACTGACTGAGGTCCACGCTTTATCCATCCATCTATCCATCCATCCATCAAACATCCTGCCTTCCTGACCCCAGACAGATGGATTCTTTACTGACTGAGGTCCACGCTTTATCCATACATACATCCATCAAACATACATACATCCATCTATCAAACATCCATCCATCAAACATCCATCCATCATCTATCCATCAAACATCCATCCATCTATCCATCCATCCATCAAACCTCCTGCCTTCCTTAACCCAGACAGATGGATTCTTTACTGACTGAGGTCCACACTTTATCCATACATACATACATACATCCATCAAACATCCATCCATCCATCAAACATCCATCCATCCATCAAACATCCAGCCTTGCTGAACCCACACGGATGGATTCTTTACTGACTGAGGTCCACGCTTTATCCATCCATCCATCCATCCATCAAACATCCACACATCCATCTATCCATCCATCCATCCATGCATCCATCCATCAAACATCATCCATCCATCTATCAAACATCTTGCCTTCCTGAAAACAGACATATGGATTCTTTACTGACTGAGGTCCACACTTTATCCATCCATCCACCCATCCATCCATCAAACATCCATCAAACATCCATCCATCCATCAAACATCCTGCCTTGCTGAACCCAGACAGATGTATTCTTTGACTGAGGTTCACGCTTTATCCATCCATCTATCCATCCATCCATCAAACATCCTGCCTTCCTGAACCCAGACAGATGGAATCTTTACTGACTGAGGTCCATGCTTTATCCATCCATCCATCCATCCATCAAACATCCATCTATCAACCATCCATCCATCAAACATCTATCCATCCCATGACGTAATCTCTTTCAGGGAAGACCCTGAATTTTTCTACATGAAAAGGCCAGACCACATTCTGTAGCAATCACAACATTATTGTCGTTTGCACTGCATGTGGTACATGTGATGAAATGAGATTATGTACACATGGTCCCAGTTACATCCAACAACAAAATGTAAGAGAAAAACAGTAATGACATCTAGGATATATAACTAAAAAAAAACATCAACTAGAAATACACTAATCACTAATGTAATAAAAAAAACATCATTACAAACAGTAGCAGGAACATGAGTCTGTATGAACAGATGGTCACAAATGAACATTGCAACAAGAAAACAGATCAGCATCAGCATGATGTGATATTTTGCAGTAATTATTCTTATTTATTTATTCATGAGTCTAACAGCCTTAGGGTAGAAGCTGTTCCTCTGTCTAGTGGTTCTACATTCCATGCTCCTTAACCTCCGTCCTGAGGGGAGTGGGGCAAAGACTGTGTGTGCTGTGTGAGTGGGGTCCTTCATGATGCAGGTGGCTCTCTTCCTGCATCTGGAGGTGTAGATGTCTGTGATGGTGGGGAGACTTGACTCCCCAGTTTCCCAGTCTACATTGGCTTATCTGTAACCTAAATTTCAGCATTGTTTGCCCTGAAAATGAAGGCAGTAATTCTGACATTCTTTTCATAAATTGCATTTTTTTATGACAGTGAAACATGCAAAGGCAAAAAAGACAGAGCCCAAAGGAAGATGCAAACAATCATGTCAAAAATCAAAAGGACAAAGAGGGCCTTGTCATCAAATTTATCAGTGAACTTAAAGGTACAGTATGTGGAGCTTTATTAGTGTTAACAAAAAATACAATTGTTCCTATAATTTATTTTTGTATAACTAGGTCGTGGAATCTTTGCTAAAAAATCCTTTGCAAAAGATGACTTTCTTTTGGAATATCGAGGTGAATTGATCACCAAGGAGGAATGTGAGAGGAGGCAACAAGTTTATGATGAATCACAGAAAGTGTTTTTGTTTGAATTCTACTTCGATGGAAAAATATTGTGGTGAGTATGTATGAGTATGTAAGAATAACCTATCATTGTGTCTGACATGACTTATAAAAGGCTATTAATTGTAAGGTAATTTATAGTGCTGGCAAGATTTTTTTTTTTTAAATATGCATTATGCATTTGTAGTGTTGATGCAGCAAACGAGGACGGGTCACTTGGAAGGCTTGTAAATGATGACCATATAAACCCAAATGCAAAGATGAGGTACACAGTTGTAAACAAAAAGCCCCATCTATGTTTGTTTGCAACTAAACCCATCAATGAAGGAGATGAGATCACCTATAATTACGGCGACTCAGAATGGCCATGGAGATGCAAGGTGATTTAAATTTTACTTTTTGAATGTAATCATGATTAAAAATAGTTTTTTAATCATACAGGTTTACAACATATGTTTCACCACAATATATTTTTAATTCTTTCCTACTATGTGATCAAAATCTCAACAGACATTACATGGAATGTCTTCTGATGGGCAAGATTTTGAGGCACCAACTCCAACAGAGGTTTCAGTTGCTAACAAAACATTCTGTAAGAGCAAAATAAAGGTATGTGCAAGTGCATCGAGGAAGGATAGTTGACACTGAAAAAGTACTCCTTTAAAGAATGTCATTTTTCTATTTTTACTATTTACAGAATAGCCATAAATATGATGAACCAAACAATTGTGTAATGTTTCTTATTTGCATAGGACAGCAGCTATCATCAAAATGTAGAATTTCTTCTAAAGATAAGTATAAATGATCTGTTACAGATGACATGTGAACACGTCCAGAGTCAGGAGATCGCAGGTAGCCAGAAGCCGGATCAACTTCCTTTAAACACGAATACCAAGGTACATTTTAGTTCTTGTGTTCCTAAACAGAATTACTTGCTATGTGTGGTTTCATCAACCTTAATGTTCAATTGTGTATGTATGGGAGTGTATTGTGGTTTTTATTGACAGTGGTTTGTTAGGACAGTCATACGCTATAAACAATCAGACAATAAATCAGATTACAGCTCGTTACTGTCCTGACAAAAAACTGTCCTTAAAAACCACAAAACAGTCACACACACAAACACACACACAATTTCAGTTGAACATGTTATATTTACATGTATATGTCTATCTGTACAGCATATGTATATACATATATATATATATATATATATATATATATACATCTATATGTTTATGCATATGTACATATATGCATATTCATGTATATATACATATACTGTATGTATTTACATTTTTATATGCATTTGCATTTACATGTATATATGCACTTACATATTCATGTATATATGCATTTACATTTACATGTATATAGGAACTTACATATACATGTAAATAGGCACTTACATATACGTGTAATAGGCATGTAAATATAACATGTTCAACTAAAATTGTGTGTGTTTGTGTGTGTGACTGTTTTGTGGTTTCTAAGGACAGTGTTTTGTCAGGACAGTAATGAGCTGTTATCTGATTGTCTGATTACTGTATAGCGTATTGCTGTCCTGACAAAACACTGTCCTTAAAAACCACAAAACGGTCACACACACAAACACACACAACTTCAGTTGAACATGTTATATTTACATGTATATGTCTATCTGTACATTATATGTATATGCATATATATACATGTATATGTTTATGCATATATACATCTATATGTTTATGCATATGTACATATATGCATATTCTTGTATATATACATATATGCATTTACATGTTTAAATGCATTTGCATATACAGTACATGTATATATGCACTTACATATACATGTATATATGCACTTACATATACATGTATATATGCACTTATATATACATGTAATAGGCATGTAAATATAACATGTTCAACTCAAGTTGTGTGTGTTTGTGTGTGTGACTGTTTTGTGGTTTCTAAGGACAGTGTTTTGTCAGGACAGTAATGAGCTGTTATCTGATTGTCTGATTACTGTATAGCGTATTGCTGTCCTGACAAAACACTGTCCTTAAAAACCACAAAACGGTCACACACACAAACACACACAACTTCAGTTGAACATGTTATATTTACATGTATATGTCTATCTGTACATTATATGTATATGCATATATATACATGTATATGTTTATGCATATATACATCTATATGTTTATGCATATGTACATATATGCATATTCTTGTATATATACATATATGCATTTACATGTTTAAATGCATTTGCATATACAGTACATGTATATATGCACTTACATATACATGTATATATGCACTTACATATACATGTATATACGCACTTATATATACATGTAATAGGCATGTAAATATAACATGTTCAACTCAAATTGTGTGTTTGTGTGTGTGACTTGTTTTGTGGTTTCTAAGGACAGTGTTTTGTCAATGAGCTGTTATCTGATTGTCTGATTATAGCGTATTGCTTTCCTAACAAACCACTGTCCATTAAAACCACAAAACAGTCACACACACAAACACACACAATTTTAGTAGAACATGTTATATTTACATGTATATGTCTATCTGATATGCATATATACATTTATATGCATATATGTATATACACTGTACAGTACATGAATATGCATTTATGATATGCTCATATACATGTATATATGTATATTTGTGTATGTATATGACATAGATATCAATTATATAAATAATGCAGGGGTTGTTAAGTATGACTTCAATATTATTAGTCACAGTTTTTAAATTTATAGTTTTCTTTCATTC
>JBBPBX010076838.1:0-17011 GCA_038048925.1 Garcialebias charrua
GAAGAGCCTCAGGTGATGGACTGGAGACCTGGAAACCTGAAAACACAAACAAAATAAAGTAAAAGAATAATATATTTAACAGATAATTTAAAAGGGACTAATTTTTTAAACTATAAATTAATGTTGAATAATTATTAGAAACATTAACTAATATATTACCATTTCAGTGGTGTGAAAACTATTTACATGTAGAATTCCTTCTGACTCTCATATCAGCTGCTGTGTAAGACCTCACAGAGCTGCTCACTTCCTGAAGTGAAAAGTCTCCAAAAACCAGCAGGAGCTGAAAAAAAATTATAACCTGCTGTTTACTGGAAATAACTTTGGCTTCTCTGGAGTCAAACCGCTAAAATATAAAGTTTTAGATGGCTAAATTGGACGGGTCGCGTTATCTTGTCCATTGTAAACAAGGTGCGCATTTGACGCGAGTCTGGAAGTGACGTCATAAGCGCGCGACGGGGAAACCCCGTATTTATCGTGTGAAAAAAAAGGCGCAAATTTTAAACTGTTTTTGAGAGGAATTTTCATTCATTTCACATTGTTTTAGCAAAAACGATCAGAGGTCAATCTTAATACAGTATATATATATATATGTTGTGCCATTTTATGGAAAGTTAAAAGATGATGTCAGTGGAGCTTTAAGTTATATATTATATTTTGTTGATTTAATATATCTAAGATTTTGTCACTTCCGCCTCTTGGTTCAGTACTTTGATTTGCAAGACATGCTTTGATTGAATGAAAACAACCTGGCTGTGATTGGCTGTTGATGTGCTTCATTTACATATAACTTATCTGCTGTTAAATCAGTGTTACTCAAGCTGGTGGCACAAATGTAACGACATATTCACCAGCATTTAATCAATGAAAGAAAATGTTTACCAAGATATTCATATACACATATAACTTATCCCTGTACTATTCACCACACTTAACAACAGATGAGTCAGAATCAGCAGCAGCCCAAACTCCCAATAGCAGTGGAACTCCTCCTCCCTGTCCCTGTGAAAAAGGTGAGCAACACTGTTCAATGACATGTAAGGTAACTGCAGAGCATACATGGCAACCCCTTGGGACATTTACCTGTACAGTATAGTGACAGTCAAAAATCCGTAATTGTAATTTTCACCAACAACTCTGTATTGGGGGTGGGGGGCTGTCTGCGGGGGAGATACAGCACAAACCAGGCAGAAAGGAGGTCGGGGAGATAACTTATTTCTAACGGCAGAACGATTTGTAGAACGATTGGAGCACTATCATCACAAAATATGCACATATCACAGTTACTTCATTAGACAATAATATTAACAATGACATATCGGTCTTTTGCAGACACGTGACATTTTGCACTCCCGGTCGCCATTTTCCGGGGATACCCGTTCAGTTAAACAGAGGAAGTCCATGCCTTAGCTGCTACCTCGTAAGGATCAATGTTGTTAATTGAAGCTAACTTCACCATGTAACGTTCTCTGGCTTCAAGGTTGAGTTTCTCTCTATAAGGCTTCTGCTCATTTTTATATTTAGTTTGCATTTTGCTGATGTTATTGTTCTGTATCGCACTGTGTTTAACATGGACTTCCTCTGTTTAAATGAACGGGTATCCCCGGAAAATGGCGACCGTAAGTGCAAAAAGATATGAGCCGTGACGTCACGTGCAAAAGACCGATAAAGACAGACTGGGTGTAGAGTTGAAGAATGTGTTCATTTAACTTTATTGGGTTGTTTTACATTTGAAACTGAGTTTTTTTAAAGAAAATTTGTAAAACTGAAAAAAATCTGTGAGGTTGCTTTCTACACATGTATACCTGCAAAATTAGGGAAAATCCATTTAAATTATGGACAATTTGACATGTATGGCAGAGTCTCTGGGGATTTTCCTCTCTCTCTTGCGCTTTCTACCATTACGGTACACAACAAAACTGAAATACTTATTGCAGGGGGGCCCAATTTTTTTTTTTTTCATGGGGCCCAATATTCCTGGCGGCCCCCCTGGGTGTCAGAGCTTGGTCCGCATTGCCGGCAGTAAGTCAGGCTCGTTTCCAGTGAGAGTTGGACTCAGCCAAGGTTGCCCTTTGTCACCAATTCTGGTCATAACTTTTATGGACAGAATTTCTTGGCGCAACCAAGGTGTTGAGAGGATCCGTTTTGGTGGCCTTAGAATTGCGTCTCTGTTTTTTGCAGATGATGTGGTCCTATTGGCTTCATCAGATCGTGATCTACAGCTTTCGCTGGAGCGGTTTGCAGCCGAGTGTGATGCGGCCGGGATGAGGATCAGTTCCTCCAAATCCGAGGCCATGGTCTTGAGCCGGAAAAGGGTAGCATGCCCTCTCCGGGTCGGGGATGAGGTCCTGCCCCAAGTGGAGGAGTTTAAGTATCTCGGGGTCTTGTTCACGAATGAGGGAAAACTGGAGCGTGAGATCGATAGGCGGATAGGTGCAGCATCCGCAGTGAAGCGGGCTCTGTACCGGTCTGTCGTGGTGAAGAGAGAGCTGAGTCGAAAGGCAAAGCTCTCAATTTACCGATCGATCTACGTTCCCACCCTCATCTATGGTCATGAGCTTTGGGTTGTGACCGAAAGAACGAGATCTCGGATACAAGCGGCTGAAATGAGTTTTCTCCGCAGGGTGTCTGGACTCTCCCTTAGAGATAGGGTGAGAAGCTCAGTCATCCGGGAGGGACTCGGAGTAGAGCCGCTGCTTCTCCACATCGAGAGGAGCCAGTTGAGGTGGCTCGGGCATCTGGTTAGGATGCCTCCTGGACGCCTCCCTGGTGAGGTGTTCCGGGCATGTCCCACCGGGAGGAGGCCCAGAGGAAGACCCAGGACACGCTGGAGGGACTATGTTTCTCGGCTGGCCTGGGAACGCCTTGGGATTCCCCCAGAGGAGCTGCTCCATGTGGCTGGGGAGAGGGAAGTCTGGGCCTCCCTACTTAGGCTGCTACCCCCGCGACCCGACCCCGGATAAGCAGACGAAAATGGATGGATGGATGGATGGAGGTCGCACTGGTGTATAGGTCGCACCTACGTTTAGCTCTGCTGCAAATGTCTGCCACTGGAGTGCACAGCAAGGCTTTTAAGAAGATTAACACTTAAAAACAATTATTTGTTTGATAAAAATTATAGCAAATATATGTCTGAGCTGAACTTTTCCTTAATAAATGAACGTAATTGTGAAATGTCAATGTCAATGTCAATTTTATTTATATGGCACATAAAAACAACCGAAGTCGACCAAAGTGCTTTACAGTTAAAAAAAAATAAAAAACAACAGAGTAAAATGCATCTAGTGCCACTAAACGTAATAAAGCTATCAGTAAATACACAACAACAATAAAATCTGCTCAAAATTTGATCTCAGATTCTGCGAGGATCAAATGCCAAGTAAAAGAGATGAGTCTTAAGTGAAGATTTAAAAGTGTCAACAGTCTGAGCGCTCTTTACTTTCTCAGGTAAACTGTTCCACAGTTTTGGAGCAGCAACCGCAAAAGCCCGATCACCTCTGGATTTCATTTTGGATCTGGAGACATCTAAGAGAAACTGGTTGGTAGACCGGAGTGCTCTTACAGGAGTGTAGATATTAATAAGATCACATAAATATGACGGGGCCAGACCTTTTAAGATTTTAAAAACAAGCAATAAAATCTTAAAATCAATTCGATAGCAGACAGGGAGCCAGTGAAGAGAAGCCAGGACAGGGGTTATGTGTTCATATTTTTTAGTTGAAGTTAAAAGACGAGCTGCTGCGTTCTGGACAGATTGTAAACGATGCAAAGATGATTCGTCTAAACCAACATACAGTGAATTACAATAGTCCAAGCGAGAGGTAATAAACGCGTGAATCACCTTTTCAAGGTCTCTGAAAGAGAGACAAGACTTCACCTTGGCAATGAGTCTTAGCTGGAAGAAACCGGATTTAACTACAGCATTTATCTATTTGTCTAACTTAAAAGCACTGTCAAAAATAACTCCCAGATTCCTGACATTGGAGTGGCTGTATGAAGCCAAGGGGCCAAGAACATTCAGGGTGTTACATTTGCCAAAGCTGATGGCTTCCGTTTTATTTTCATTTAGATTTAGAAAATTAAGTTTTAACCAGATTTTAATGTCATTCAGACAGTCCAGGAGTGGATCCAGTGGAGTGACCCTGTCTGACTCAATTGGAAGATATAACTGACGAAATGAGCTGGATTAAAAAATTTGTTTCACCGAAAGTGATAACAAGACATATATACAGGTCGCACCTGAGTATAGGTCGCAGGCCTTGAAAAAAACCATAAAAAGGTGCGACTTATACACTGGAAAATATGGTAACTCTAAATTGTCCCTAGGTGTGAGTGAGAGAGTGAATGGTTGTTTGTCTCATTTGTCTCTGTGTCCCTATGATGGACTTGCAACCTGTCCAGGATGTACCCCGCCCCTTGCACAGTGATTGCCGGACATGGGCACTGGCAACCCCCGTGACCCAAAATGGAAGAAGTGAGTAAAAGATAAAAGATGGATGGATGGAGTGCTGTATGAATGGGTAAATGAGGACTTAGACTGTAGTGTAAGCGCTTTGAGTATCTGGATAAGATACAAACGTGCTATATACTTCCATGCTATATTTCCATCGCCAGCATCCCGCATGCCCGGACCAGGTAAACAACGGGAGTTGTCGGCTCATGCAGCTCACTGCTTGACCCGGAGAGGCTGTTACTAGAAATCTACGGCCGCTAGCACGCGCTCACTCCACCGCTGCTGGGTCCACCTCGGATAAAATCAGGATGTGTGTGTTCAACGCAAGATCTGTCACCAACAAAACTTTCATCCTCATGGATTACTTTCAAGAGCACAATTTTGACATTTTCTTCATCACAGAGACTTGGATGTCGCCGGATGAGTCCAACGCCTTGACGGAATTATTGCCACCGAACTGTCTGTATTTTAACAATCCACGGCAATCAGGCCGGCGTGGTGGTGGATTATTAACAATATTCAAATCAACATTTGACTGTAAACAATGGACCATCCCGGCTTCCTGCTCCAGTTGTCTTTGAACTTGGCCATTCGCCTGCGACTTTATGCGCACTCATCTACTGCCATATTCAAACTAAGGATTTCATCAATGATTTTTTTGATTTCTTGGCTGAAATCACTCCAAAATATGATCGTGTTGTAATTATTGGGGATTTTAGTTTGCATGTGTACTGTCATGAGAAGCCATTGGTTAAGGACTTTTTATATTTATTGGACTCGTTTAATCTAAATCAGCATGTTAACAGTCCCACCCAAGAGCGCGGACATACACTGGACCTTGTTTTAACTCGGGATGTGACTGTTACTAATCTTGATATTGGTGACAATGTGTTCAGACCACATGCCAGTCCGGTTTGAGTTCACCCACCCCTATCTGTCTCCTAAGCCGTGCATTCCTACACGTCTTAGCGGGGTCATTAACCACTTCACTGCCGCACGTTTCACAGATGTTTACAACTCTGAAATTATAATTCAGCCCCCGGTGTTTCTCTCCACCACTGAGGAGCTGGCATCCCAGTTCAACTCTGTCTGTTTAAAGGCTCTGGATCATGTTGCTCCTGTTAAAACTAGAAAATCAAAACTCAGAACAGAACCTTGCCTGAATGACGTCACCAAGGCCGTTAGGCAGCAGTGCAGGAGAACGGAGCGCAAATGGAGAAAAGACAGGCTGCAGGTCTCTCTTTAAATACTAAAAGAGAGTTGGCGTTGTTGTCAGAAAGCAGTAAAAACTGCTATATCTCAATACTTTTCTGAGATCATTACCTCAAACTCTCACAACCTATGAGCTCTGTTCTCTACCCTAAACTCTGTTCTCCACTTCACTGAACCATCACCCCTGGAAGCCTCAACTGTGCTTTGCGAGAACATCCTACATTTATTTGTAGAAAAAATTGCAACCACCCGGACTCTCATTTCCCCTCCAACTCATGATCCATCCATCCCACCTCAATCTGTAGCTCTATTTGACCATTTTGAACCAATCTCTCTGTCTTCTCTAGAGCAGGTCATGTGCAACTTGAAACCATCTGGTTCCCCCTTTGATATGGTACCCCTTCGGCTACTAAAGGAGGTTTTTCCTACTCTAGGTCCTTCCATTCTTGCTATTGTGAATGGCAGTTTATCCACTGGCATGTTGCAAAAAACCTTTAAACATGCTGCTGTTCAACCTCTCCTGAAAAAACAAACCTTGAACCCTCAGTCGTATCCAACTTCAGGCCTGTCTCCAGACTCATATTTGTTTCTCAACTTCTGGAAAGAATAGTTGAATCCCAGTTGAAGTGCTTCTTGGAGGATCACGCTATCCTTGAGTTATTCCAATCTGGCTTCAAATCTCTCCACAGCACTCAAACTGCCCTACTGACGGTTTTAATGACATCTTCTTATCCACAGACACTGGTGATTCTGTGCTGCTTGTCCTATTGGACCTTACATCCGTGTTTGACACCATCAACCATGAGATCCTCATTGCTAGGTTGGAGCAGTGTGTGGGCATCACAGGGTCAGCTCTCATTTGGTTCAGATCCTACCTCACTGACAGATCCTTTTGTGTTTACATCAAATATTTTAGTTCTGCAGCGGCAACACTTAAATGGTGCTGTCGTGAACGGCACAATCACGAACCATTACATCGACCTTTCTGCTCTAGCCCTGACAGAAAAACAAAAAGTCACAAATCTGGAAGTGATAATGAATCCTTCCATGAATCTCAACAGTCATGTCACTTCTTTAAGGTGCGGCCGTGGCGTAGTGGTAATGGCAGTCGTCCCCCGATCGGAAGGTTGGAGGTTCGAATCCCGGTTCCCCACACCATGTGTCATTGTGTCCCTGGGCAAGACACTTAACCCTGAGTTGCTCCCGGTAGGACTGGATGGCGCCTTGCATGGCAGTCTGCCGCTACCGGTGTATGAATGTGTGTATGAATGGGTAGATGGTTGGTATTGTAAAGCGCTTTGGGGCCCCTCATAGGGGGCTGGAAAGCGCTATATAAATAAGCTCCATTTACCATTTACCATGTAAACATGATCGTTAAATCCGTTTTTTTTTTCTTCAGCTGAGGTGACTGTCTGAGCTGATAAAAAACAATATTGTGTCAGTATCTTTGTTGACCTCAGAAAAGCCTTTGATACTATTGATCACTGCATTCTTTTGGAGAAATTGTACAAATATGGAATGAGGGGTCAAGTATTGCAATGGGTATCTAGTTATCTGACAAATAGGAAGCAATTTGTTCAAATAAATGAAGTAAGATCCAAATTTGCTAATATTACGTGTGAGGTCCCACAGGGTTCAGTGCTTGGTCCAAAGTTGTTTCTTTTGTACATAAATGATTTGGTGAATGTGTCGGGGCTGTTAAGGTGTGTTCTGTTTGCAGATGATACCACTTTTTTTGTTTAGGAACAAATTTGGATCATATGCTGAACATGATGGAAACAGAGTTTGTAAAAATACAGACTTGGTTTGGGCTTAATAAATTATCGCTAAATTTGAAGAAAACAAGTTATATGGTATTTAGTAATAGAAATACCACAGTTGATGCTACATTTAAAATTAATGGTAACATAATTAGTAAAGTGACAGAAATGAAATTTTTGGGTGTAATTATTGATGAGAACCTAACCTGGAAATCTCATCTTAATTATTTGAGAACAAAGATAGCCAGATCTATTGCTGTATTATACAAGGCAAAATAATTATTTAACGATAAAGCACTACTTATATTGTATAATGCGATAGTTCTTCCATATTTGACATATTGTGTTGAAATTTGGGGAAAGGCATGTAAAACATCTACAAATTCTATTTTTATTTTACAGAAAAGAGCAATAAGAATCATCTCAGGAAAGCATTACACTCACCCATCTAACATACTATTTCAACAGCTAAATTTATTAAAGTTTTATGAACTGGTTGACTATGGAATTCTTCAGGTTATTTACAGAGCTCATACAAATTCCTTACCTCCATATATTCAATCTTATTTTATTAAGAGAGTCAGTAACTACAATTTAAAAGGATTAGAAATGTTTGTAAAACCAAAAATTAGAACAAACTCAAAGGAACGATGCACATCAGTTCAAGGAATAAAACTGTGGAATGTTTTGGATAAAAGTTGTAAAAACGCTTCCTCAATGTTTTTGTTTAAAAAATTGGTAAAAAGTAGTCTATTAAAAAATATGAAATTGTTTAGCTTATTCTTTTGAAATCGGTTGTTATTGGCACGGAGTCAGTTTTTGACTTGTTATGTTATATAATGCCTATTTAAGTTTGAATGTAATTTATGTATTTTATTTCATAAGTATTTTCTTTTTTTTTTAAAGGAGCAGATGTTATACGATTTTATCTTCTTTCTGCTTCCTTTCATTTTCTTTGTAAATTGTATTTTTTGTTTTGTTTTAATATTTACTCAATTTTAACTGAAAATGAATAAAGTTTTTTTTTTTAAAAGTCTATATTATCCATAAACAACCTGGAGACAGTAATACTGTCACAATCCTTGAGTTTTGAACCCATATGCAGGCAGGCAGTAAAGGCAGGAGTTTAAAATAAAAGAAATTTATTTTAAACAACAAAACAAAAAGGCTGACGTGGCAGCAAAAACTTACAAACGGAAACAGGCAGGCAAAACAGGACGGGTTCAGATTCAGTCAAATCACAGGAACAGAGGAGGACTGAGATGTCTGTGTTAACAGAACAATGACTGGACGAGGAGTGATGGAGAGAAAGGCTTTTCACGAGACAGAGGGAGAGTGAATAATGAGAGCACCTGGGCAGGTGGCTGATGAAACGGGTGTGGATGATTAAGGCTGAGGGCTTGACAAGAGAGGCAGACAGAGGACTGGAAAGGCAAACTGAGGAGTGAGTGGCAAGTGACAGAAATCAGAATCAGATAGAATCAGAAACACAGCAACTGAAATCACAACAGAGCAGAATAACAAAAGTATGACAGGAGGGAAACACATAAATATAAATAAACAGACAGGGACAGAGCCTGTCAAATACATGCATTCATTACATTTAGGCTTGATTACGGCAATTCACTCCTGTTTGGTATCAGTCAGACCACCATTGCATGACCACAAATGGTCCAGAACGCAGCAGCCCGATTTTTAACTGGTACAGGCAAAAGAGAGTACATTACACCAGTCTTGGCCTCCCTGCACTGGCTACGGGTTCATCTTCGAATTCAGTTCAAAATTCTCCTGTATGTCTACAAATCGCTGAATGGTCTCTCTCTCCCCCCACCCCCCCTCTGATTTGCTACAGCCGTATGTCCCACCACTATCTCTGAGGTCAGCGGACCAGTTACTTCTCACAGTTCCAGAAACTCGTCTTAAACGCAGAGGTGACAGGGCCTTCTCTGTAGCAGGTCCAAGACTCTGGAACGAGTTCATTCATTCATTCAACCTTTATTTAGTCAGGTAAATCTTATTGAGCCTCGAGGGCTCATTTACGAAAGCGACCTGCTACAAACTAAAGAATGATGAACATCAATGATAGAAATACATTAAACAATAAACAAAAGAAAAAGTTGCAAAAACTAGCAAAAACATTATAAGGTAGATGTACAAAAAAAATCAAAGACATGAACCTCTGCTCGTCAGACAGGCCCCCTCCCTCTCTGTTTTCAAATCTCGTTTAAAAACCCACTACTATTCCGTTGCTTTCAACACCTTATGATCGTTTAAAAACCCACTACAGTATATGTTGCCTATGTGTTGCCTGTTGTTTGTTTGTTTGTACAGCACTTTAGTTGGCCTTGTCCCTGTTTTAAGTGCTCTATAAATAAAATGGTATGGTATATATCGGTAAGTACAGTCCAAAAACATTTAAAACATCTGAGCGTTCCCTGTATCTTTGTTCTCAGAACCAACTCAGTGAGCAATACAGTAATAATAATATAATAACAATAACAATAACAGCAATAATAATAAAATGTTTTCTAGGATATTCTTTAATGAGTTGAACACAGCTCATCACCTTAGGAAGTCGATGTAAGAAACGCACAGCTTCTTTGAAATGGTCCAGGTGGATCTGTTTGACATTAGCACGGTTGTCATTGATTACAGGAACAGAAAGAACTATGAAGCCTTTGTTCGCCAGCAGACAGGCTCTTTTCTCAGACTTTAAGGTGGGCACATCTAAAACAGCAGGAAATGGACCGTCTCCTGAAACACAATGATGAACAAATAAATATGCCTTTTTTATATAAATCTCTGAAAACATGCACAGATTTAAATTTTCAGATGTATGATAAAAAAAAAAAAAAATTTTTTACTGTGCGGCCGTGGAACAGTGGAAGTGGCAGCCGACCCCCAATCGGAAGGTTGGAGGTTCGAATCTCGCTTCCCCCACCATGTGTCGTTGTGTCCCTGGGCAAGACACTTAACCCAGAGTTGCTCCCGGTAGGACTGGATGGCGCCTTGCATGGAAGGCTACCACTACCGGTGTATGAATGTGTGTATGAATGGGTGGATGGCTGGTATTGTAAAGCTCTTTGGGGCTACTCACAGGGGGCTGGAAGGCGCTATATAAGTAAGCTCCATTTACCATTTACCATAATAAATTTTTCTTCTAATTTAATAACTTTTGAGTATGTTCAGCAGGATGCTAACTGTGGTGTCACTTCCACCTCTTCTTTACAGCATTAATGAATTTGTTGTACTGCTAGTGTGTAGTCAGTTTTAATGGAAATCTTCTTATTACACTTCACTTTCGTTGTCACTGACACCAACACTACCGTCGAACTAAAAATACAACATAAACTTAAGTGAGACGGTGTCATGAATACAATCTTGACATAAAAATGATATAACATATAAATACCTCGCTGGCTGACCCTTCCTTTTGAGGTAGAAATGAGAACTTCTTAAACTTAAATTACTTTTGTATAGATACTTGCTAATATCATGCCTTCATAGCAGTACGGTACAACTTCTTTCTTTGGTTACCTAGCAACATGCTGGGAAACACTTCCTACTTTTGCCTTTCAAAATATGAGTCAGAACAAAAGAATGTGCATAATACAAAATAAGACATGTAAACTAAAACTATGGCAGTAAAACTCCCACCAAATCACTAACCTATTGTGATTTCACTTCAAACTTATAACATTACAATAAAATATATTTACATTTTAGCATTTACTCTGCTTCTAGTAACAACAGTTTTATGAACTGATCTATCAAGATACAGTTTTATGAACTGATCTATCAAGATACACTGGCTTGACAGTCCTTTTTCCATCCTTATCCAAGGTTGAGTCACTCATCAACAGCTTCACCTTTCTGATCCTTCCATCTGCGCTTAGGTATACCTCTGTTAAGGCCGAGATACAGAGGATGTTGCAGAAGCCAGCAATTACATTGGAATGTTTTCCTATTCATTGGCAAACAGTGGAAGCCCCTCAAGGCATTTTGCTAGTAGTAAGAACACCTATAATCCCCCTGTTTCACATTAACATGCAGAATAAAAGTCTCCACGCATGATCATTATCTCAAGATATACAAAATTCCTAAAAGAGCCATTTGGCTACCCTCTGGTGAATATTGTACTAATTTCAATATCCTGGTAGTGCCAGTTTAAAGGGCTGAGATAAGATACAACATACCTATGTAAATTGATCACACAGTAACAGTAGGGGTTTCTTAAAGGTGCAGTCTGCAGTTTCTGTAGAACTGCAGCACTTAGAAAAAATGTCAACAGGCAAAGCATTCTGATCCCTCCCCCTCAGAGCCATATATGGCTCTGCCCCCCGTGGTCTGCTGAAATTCAAATTCAAGCTTTGTTTTTATTGACTGATTCAAATTCAAGCTCTGTTTTTATTGGCTGGTTACAAACTCTGTTTTTATTGGCTGGTTAATGGCGGGTCACTTTTTCTTTTTAGAAATGCCTATTTACCACCTGGAGAAGCAAGGGGACAATTTTTTTTAAAGTTTTTTTCAGAGATTACCTCTCTAACATCAGTCTAGTGACAGAGTGAAGAAATATGTTAAAAATATATTGTTAGAAAAGTTACATATAGCAGCTTTAAATACTAGCGATTTAAAATACAGTAAATATCCCATTTTATGAGTACAGGTAGTCCCCGACTTACGAGCGCTCTGACCTACGAGGTTCCGGACTTACGAGCTGGCAAATTTTTTGAAAAAACGCAAAAAATACAGAGTTTTTCTGTGTTTTTTCACCACAGTTCGTTAGCTAAACATGTGGACACACGAGAAAGTTAATTCTCAATAGTCCAGGTATCAAATCCGCTCATTCTCAATCAGTTCATCTGGACAGTGATGATCTGACAACTGTCCAGATGACAACTGTCCAGATGAACTGATTGAGAATGAGCGGATGTGGACACACGTTTCCGATCATTTTTATGCACTCGTAAGCAGTTTTTCAATGAAAAACGAGTGTTTGTAGTCGCGCTAGCAAAACCGTTCCAATTTATGAGCGAAATTCCGGACTTATGAGACACGTGGCGGTCGTTCCGAATTACGAGATTTCCATAATACGAGCAACTCGTAACGGAACTCGCTCGTAAGTCGGGGACTACCTGTATACAGATGACCTCACTGCTTAAGCACACACTACAGCTTTAAAAAGAAACAATACGAAAAATACTACTTCATACTTTTCACTTACAACGGTTTCAGGTTCAAACATATTTTAAAGGTGGATATAAATCAAAGATGCTTATATGAAAACTTAAGGAGAAACAAATCCAATCAGAATTTCAGCAACAAAAAGAAGGAGATAAATAAATAATAAGGGAAGATCGGTGCAACAAGAATCACCACATGAAACTCAACAAAACCAAAAAAATAACAACAAAGTTAAAAGTTTGATACCTTAATTATGGGTAGGCTGGGAAAGAGAATGAGACAAAAAAGAGAGGGTTTTATTTTTCATTAAAAGGCACTCATTACAAACTATGAAATCAAACACTATATTTTTCAGACTATAAGGCGCACCGTATTGTAAAACGCAATACCAATGAACTGGTCTGTTTTCATACATAAGGCGCATTAAGTGAAACAAAACAGATAAGTCAAACTTTATTCAAATCATTCACAATAACCACATAAAATCGTGTCGAGGTCAGTAATCACAACCAGAATTAATACATAAAGTGCACCTGATTTTTGAGCAAATTAAAGGATTTTAAGTGCACCTTATATTCAGAAAAATACGGTAAAAGGTTATCCTCAACTACACAGCTTGAAGGAGTTTACTCCAGCAAATGTCCAGATTAAATTACCGGTAATATGCAAATCTGAAATGTCTCAAAATGCAAACAAAGCCCTTTTATCTGCAAATGTTACTCAGCAAATCTGCTCTGAAATATGCGCAAAGGGATCTAACAGCATCAGAGCAAATGGGAGTCAAGTTGCAAAAACAGGCCTTGCAAGATTGCAATGAGCACCTTTAAAAAAAATACTTTTGCAAGTGACGGTCAAGTTAAAATTAAAGAAACCAAAATAATCAGTATGTTTAAAACAGGGGCGTAGATCCCGGGGAGGTCGGGGGGTCCGGACCTCCCCAATCTTGGGGAAATGTAAATTTGTCCCCCCCAATAATTCAATAAAGGAAACTGTGTATTTAAACAATATAAATATAAAAAGGCAAAAAAAGAGAAATTTGCCATTAATCTAAGAAAAAAAGGAATTTGTGTTGCACAATACAGTACATGTTAATATACTTCATTTATTTTTCTCTTTTGCATACATGTTGTAATTTAGATTTCTCATCTCTTGTATTAAGAGACAACAAATCAATGTTTAGGCGTAATTTTATTCATTAAAGTATTTCTTCTCCTTGAAAACTGTTTTCTTTTTAAGCTTTAAGATTTTGGGAAGGTGTTGTACCAGATTATCAGTGACACTGACCACAGCAATCTATGAATACAAGCCAAACTGAAATTTAAACAATATTTAGAGGGGACCTATTTTGCAAAATTCTCATTTTGCCACTTGTCATTATTTGTCGTCTATTGTACTGCAGATTGAACACATTAAATTTTTATAAGAGTAATGAGTGTCACTATTGTACTGATTAATAGTAGTATTAAGACTACTAAATAAACATGCCATTTAAATCAATATTATTGCTGATTATTCTGCATAGTATATGCATGCAGTTTGGATAAACTTCCCTCTGTACATTTTGCATTACATTTCACTGTAACTTTGCCGACCCCCACAAAATTGCTTTAAAATAATTTCCCCGTTTATGGTCCCCCACAATAATGAGATGAAATCTACGCCCTTGGTTTGAAACATGCTCACATCATTTTATGGAGCTACACTACAGCTAATCTCTTAGAAGTGAACACTTATGAGCCGATTGTGAAAGAAAACTCTGATGGAGATGAGATGGAGACGTTAGCAGATCCATGAAATAAATGATAGTTGTGTGGTGTGTTGAAAACAAATACATGTACATTGTTTAAAGTGGGGGACAACAACTCCCCCAAATGAGGCCCCATTTGCCTGCAGGAATGTCCCTGCTGTCAAAAGAGGGGCTGCTGCAGGTTTAGTTTACATTAAAATCACTGCTTTTCAACCAGTGGGGAGTTTTTAAAAAAAATGCAATAACTGAGGACTTTAACCTTCAACAACTTCCTCAACCAAAAGCAAACAATCTTTCAGGTCAAACTGTCTGACACTGTTCCTGAGTGGGTTGTTGGTAGAAGAAGTCACTTCTTCATGCAGCTCAGACTGTTCTGCTGCACCTGTTCAAAGTACAGGCCTGTAAGTGTTTGTTTCTTTAAAGCATGAAGAAATTAGCTAAAATAGCAAAAATTATCCAAAAGTTTTTCATGTAAAAACTGTAAGGCCAAACCCATTAATTCCAAATTTTATTTCACACACTAAAGAAGTTGATTCAGAGTATAAATCTAAGCAAATAATAGAATAAACTATATTTTTATTGTACTTAAAAAAGATATTCTATCACGACTCTGATTAGAAAAGGTTGTGTGGCAAATTTATTTATAATTTTATGGTATTTAGATTTTAGAAACAAACTTTTGATAATTCAGAACAGGATAAATCATTGTACTTATCCATCCATCCATCCATCCATTTTCTTCCGCTTATCCGGGGTCGGGTCGCGGGGGTAGCAGCCTAAGTAGGGAGGCCCAGACTTCCCTCTCCCCAGCCACTTGGAGCAGCTCCTCTGGGGGAATCCCAAGGCGTTCCCAGGCCAGCCGAGAAACATAGTCCCTCCAGCGTGTCCTGGGTCTTCCTCTGGGTCTCCTCCCGGTGGGACATGCCCGGAACACCTCACCAGGGAGGCGTCCAGGAGGCATCCTAACCAGATGCCCGAGCCACCTCAACTGGCTCCTCTCGATGTGGAGAAGCAGCGGCTCTACTCCGAGTCCCTCCCGGATGACTGAGCTTCTCACCCTATCTCTAAGGGAGAGTCCAGCCACCCTGCGGAGAAAACTCATTTCAGCCGCTTGTATCCGAGATCTTGTTCTTTCGGTCATAACCCAAAGCTCATGACCATAGATGAGGGTGGGAACGTAGATCGATCGGTAAATTGAGAGCTTTGCCTTTTGACTCAGCTCTCTCTTCACCACGACAGACCGGTACAGCGCCCGCTTCACTGCGGACGCTGCACCTATCCGCCTATCGATCTCACGCTCCAGTTTTCCCTCATTCGTGAACAAGATCCCGAGATACTTAAACTCCTCCACTTGGGGCAGGACCTCCTCCCCGACCCGGAGAGGGCATGCTACCCTTTTCCGGCTCAAGACCATGGCCTCGGATTTGGAGGAACTGATCCTCATCCCGGCCGCATCACACTCGGCTGCAAACGGCTCCAGTGAAAGTTGTAAATCACGAACTGATGAAGCCAGTAGGACCACATAATCTGCAAAAAACTGAGAAGCGATTCTAAGAGTCAGAGTCAGAGTCAGAGAGAATTTATTGTCATTTGCAGTGCACCGCATGTAGTACATGTGTTGAAAACGAGATTATGTACACAGGGTCCCAGTTACATCCAACAACAAATGCAAGAGAAAAACAATAATAACATCTAGGATTAACTAAGAGAGACATCAGCTAGTAATACACTAAGCCCTAATGTAGTAGAAAAACATCATTATAAACAGCAGCACGAACATGAGTCATTATGAGCAGATGGTCACAGATGAACGCAGCAACAAGAAACAGATCAGTATCAACATGATGTGACATTTTGCAGTGTTTATTCTTATTATTTATTTATTCATGAGTCTGACAGCCTCAGGGTAGAAGCTGTTCCTCAGTCTAGTGGTTCTACATTTGATGCTCCTCAACCTCCGTCCCGAGGGGAGTGGTGCAAAGAGTGAGTGTGCTGGGTGAGTGAGGTCTTTCATGATGCAGGTGGCTCTTTTTCTGCATCTGGAGGTGTAAATGTCTGTGATGGTGGGGAGACTGACTCCCACAGACTTCTGTGCAGCCTTCACCACTCTCTGTAGAGCTTTCCTCTCTGCAACTGTGCAGCCTCCATGCCACACGTTGATGCTGGAGCACAGGACGCTCTCCACTGCACACCTGTAGAACGAGGTGAGGACTGAGCTTCTCAGACCAGCTCGTCTCAGCCGTCTGAGGAAGTAGAGTCTCTGATGACCTTTCTTGATCAGGCTGGTGGTGTTGTTGCTCCAGCTGAGGTTATCATTCAAGTGTACACCCAGGTACTTGTAGCTGGAGACCACCTCCACCGCAGATCCACCTATATACAGTGGGGTGTGGGTGTTTTTGTTCCTTCTGAAGTCCACAATCATCTCCTTCGTCTTCTTCACATTCATGTGAAGGTTGTTCTCTTTGCACCAGCTCTCCAGATGTTCCACCTCCTGTCTGTAGCTGGATTCATCATTATCTGTGATGCATCCCACCACAACTGTATCATCTGCAAACTTAACAATATGACAGCCTGGATGTGTGGCTGTACAATCATATGTGAGCAGAGTGAACAGAAGAGGGCTCAGCACACATCCTTGAGGAGAGCCAGTGCTGA
>JBBPBX010076840.1:0-17011 GCA_038048925.1 Garcialebias charrua
TCGCGCTCCCAAAAGAGGACGACCTGCAAATACAGAACGAGCTGCAAATAGAAAAGCTACAACGGAAGTGCTCCAGACCACTAGGGGCAGTCGAACAAAGAACAAATCATAAGCATATTATAGTTTTCGGAATGGCAATAGTTATTTGTGTATTTTAACTTATTTATTACTGAAGAATGTTTTACACATCGAAACTATCTCGTTGTATTTGTTTTAATACTATGCGATAGAGGGGTGACGTATTGATGTTCGGTTGGCTTAGTGGTCTAACACATTGCCTCGAATGTGGGAGACCTGGGTTCGATTCCCGATCTCGGAAATTTTTGTGGTATCAAATTTTTTTTTTTAAGCCTTTTGTTTTGGATAAATCGGATGGAATAGATAAATACATCTACATGTTTATTATTTGTTGTTGCTTGGTTTATGTTGTTGGCAAGACTTTTAGCTTGTTTTAGGTTGTTGCTGGAGGAGGCGTGACAACCCCCAACCTCCTCCCCACGCTTGCTGCCTAAAACAAACTAAAACTCTAGCCACCAACATAAACCAAGCAACAACAAAGAATAAACATGTAGATGTATTTATCTATTCCACCCGATTTATCCAAAACAAAAGGCTTAAAAAAAAAAAGAAATTAATACCACAAAAATTTCCGAGACCGGGAATCGAACCCAGGTCTCCCACATTCAAGGCAATGTGTTAGACCACTAAGCCAACCGAACATGAATACATCACCCCTCTATCGCATAGTATTAAAACAAATACAACAAGATAGTTTCGATGTGTAAAATATTCTTCAGTAATAAATAAGTTAAAATACACAAATAACTATTGCCATTCCGAAAACTATAATATGCTTTATGATTTGTTCTTTGTTCGACTGCCCCTAGTGGTCTGGAGCACTTCCGTTGTGGCTTTTCTATTTGCAGCTCGTTCGTCTGTTTGCAGGTCGTCCCCTTTTGGGAGCGCGACTTATCTTTTGCAGTGCGCCTCATCTGTTGGAGCGCTGTTTTCATTTTGATGCGTGTTTCAACTTTTGGAACGCTGCTGTTTTCATTTTGATGCGTGTTTCAACTTTTGGAACGCTGTTTTCTTTTTGCAGCGCGTTTGCACCCCTCGGCCACCGTACAAAAGAGCCATTTCTGCCCTTTCATTCACTAAATTAAACGTGTCCAGAGTCGCAAAACCTGCTACAATTGTCATAATCAACTGTTGGCCCAAGGGCGACTTTAAATTTGATAGAGGGGGCTTTTCTGGCCAGTAGGTGGGAAATTATAAAACTAAAAACATCAGATGATTGTTAACATTTATTGATATTTTTACATTTTAAGACAAACTCCATCCCAACCATCCATCCATCCATCCATCCATCCATCCATCCATCCATCCATCCATCTATCCATCCATCCATTACCTTTGCCCGTTTCTTCCTTTTTGGATTGCAGGGGGTCACTGGTGCCCATATCCACGTCTCAAGTCTATCACAGAAGACTGGATTCTTACAAAGAAAAAAAAGATATTTTGCCAGTTTTTTAAAACCAAAACGATGAACTTTGCAGACTTATGCTATTTGTTTTATTGTGGAGAAAATTAGTATCCTACTTTGAAGTAATAAAGTTAAAGTGAGTATAATTTACTCTGTGTATTAGTATCCACATATTTGCAAAGGAAATGACAGGAAAACTGTTTAAACTAGTCATTTTTTTAAAACGTAAAATTCAGTTTTATGTCAGTTTTGTTCAAAGCTTGAAAGAGCTGCTGCGGAGGGACCAAAGAGCCACATGTGGCTCCAGAGCTGCAGGTTGCAGACCCCTGGGCCAGTGGTACGTGTGTGTGTGCGTGTGTTTGTGTGTCTGTTAATGTGTGTGTTTGTGTGTCTGTTAGCAAAAATGACCTTATGGAACTGATACAATTCAAGGTTGCCATCTCAGCAAATCATGATTCAATGCAAAAATGTCGATAACTTGGTCAATTTGACAATTATCAAACAAAAACATGATGAGGTAGTAGCTGGTGCATAGTTGGAGTATGATATTGCATGAGATTACGCAGAATGTTTTTTTCAACGTTTGACCAAAATAGCTTTAACTTGTCATCCATCCATCCATCCATTTTCGTCCGCTTATCCGGGGTCGGGTCGCGGGGGTAGCAGCCTAAGTAGGGAGGCCCAGACTTCCCTCTCCCCAGCCACTTGGAGCAGCTCCTCTGGGGGAATCCCAAGGCGTTCCCAGGCCAGCCGAGAAACATAGTCCCTCCAGCGTGTCCTGGGTCTTCCTCTGGGTCTCCTCCCGGTGGGACATGCCCGGAACACCTCACCAGGGAGGCGTCCAGGAGGCATCCTAACCAGATGCCCGAGCCACCTCAACTGGCTCCTCTCGATGTGGAGAAGCAGCGGCTCTACTCCGAGTCCCTCCCGGATGACTGAGCTTCTCACCCTATCTCTAAGGGAGAGTCCAGACACCCTGCGGAGAAAACTCATTTCAGCCGCTTGTATCCGAGATCTCGTTCTTTCGGTCACAACCCAAAGCTCATGACCATAGATGAGGGTGGGAACGTAGATCGATCGGTAAATTGAGAGCTTTGCCTTTTGACTCAGCTCTCTCTTCACCACGACAGACCGGTACAGCGCCCGCTTCACTGCGGATGCTGCACCTATCCGCCTATCGATCTCATGCTCCAGTTTTCCCTCATTCGTGAACAAGACCCCGAGATACTTAAACTCCTCCACTTGGGGCAGGACCTCCTCCCCGACCCGGAGAGGGCATGCTACCCTTTTCCGGCTCAAGACCATGGCCTCGGATTTGGAGGAACTGATCCTCATCCCGGCCGCATCACACTCGGCTGCAAACCGCTCCAGCGAAAGCTGTAGATCACGATCTGATGAAGCCAATAGGACCACATCATCTGCAAAAAACAGAGAAGCGATTCTAAGGCCACCAAAACGGATCCTCTCAACACCTTGGCTGCGCCTAGAAATTCTGTCCATAAAAGTTATGAACAGAATCGGTGACAAAGGGCAACCTTGGCGGAGTCCAACTCTCACTGGAAACGAGCCTGACTTACTGCCGGCAATGCGGACCAAGCTCTGACACCGGTCGTACAGGGACCTAACAGCCCATATCAATGGGCCTGGTACCCCATACTCCCGGAGTACCCCCCACAGAACCCCCCGAGGGACGCGGTCGAATGCCTTTTCCAAGTCCACAAAGCACATGTAAACTGGTTGGGCAAACTCCCACGCGCCCTCCAGGACCCTGCTGAGGGTGTAGAGCTGGTCCAGTGTTCCACGACCAGCACGAAAACCACACTGCTCCTCCTGAATCCGAGGTTCGACTATCCGACGGACCCTCCTCTCCAGAACCCCTGAATAGACCTTACCAGGGAGGCTTAAGAGTGTGATCCCCCTATAGTTGGAACACACCCTACGGTCCCCCTTTTTGAATAGGGGAACCACCACCCCAGTCTGCCAATCCAAGGGAACTGCCCCCGATGTCCACGCGATATTGCAGAGTCGCGTAAGCCAACACAACCCCACAACATCCAGAGCCCTAAGGAACTCAGGGCGAATCTCATCCACCCCTGGAGCCCTGCCACCGCGGAGCTTTTTAACCACCTCGGTGACCTCAGCACCAGAGATTGGAGAGCCCGACCCAAAGTCCCCAGGCTCCGCTTCCTCAGTGGAAGACGTGCCAGTAGGATTGAGGAGGTCTTCGAAGTATTCCGCCCACCGACTCACAACACCCCGAGTTGAGGTCAACAGTACGCCATCCCCACCATAAATGGTTTGCCATCCCCACCATAAAACGTTTGACCAAAATTGCTTTAACTTGTCATTTCTTAACATAATACAATATCAGTTTAAAACTCTGTCATGAAAGGAGGTGGGCGACATGCATTCCCACAAGAAATGATAGGCTTTTCATTTAAGGAATATTTTGTCATAATTAATTATCTTCATTAAGGAAAACTGTTTTTTGATTAGTGTTCTAATTATAACACTATATTATAATCTATAATGAGATGAAAAATGTCACTTGTACTCTACATTTTAGTTTGTTCAAGCATTCATATTATTATTGTTTAACAAGTTATGTCCCTTTCAGTTATAAAGAGGCTTTAAAAGTGACTGAAAATCCTGAGCTGGTTTCAAACAGATGGATGGGTCATTCACTTACAGCTGGTCAAAGTTTTTACATTTCCATTGAAAGTGTGTTGAACATTTTGAAATGGTTGTATTCTGTTTATCTTGGCAGAGTGTCACAAACGTCCCAGATCTACAGAGTGGAACTGTTTCTAATTTAATCCAGTCAGTCACACTGCCACCTTTTTTTTCCTCGCTGCCGCTCCTGTCGCTTCATGCTGCTTTCTGTTAATGGAGATATCACCTCCTCCCTCCCCAGCCTCTTCTCTTTTCTCTTTGTTGTTCTTTTCCATCCACTCCACTTTCACTTGACTTCTTTCAGATCCTTCTGCCGTGCTTCTTCATTTACCCGCTCAGTGAGACTAATCGACAGTAACCCATCACTGAGAGCACTCCACAACTTATTTTCCAGCAGAAACTAATCAGCCATTGTTGATTATCTGCAACACACTCCCCACCCCCCACACTCATTGTACTGCACAGCAAACAGTGATTTATAATGTAGAATAAAGTAAGACGGACCAGAACGTAAACAAGTGAGGTTTAATACTGAGTGTGATTTGGAGTGAAAGAAGACACAGTTTGTTCAAGACTTAATATTTCCCTGCACCTAATGCCGAGTGCTCTAACAACACACGGTTGACATGTTAAGGCTCAGGGGTGTCACAGTTCAGAATATACTGAATATAAACATAACTTGGTTATGTTCAAATATAGAATGTTTGCTTTAAACTGTAATATTAATTTTACATACCCAGTTACAAAAATGTTGGGGTGTTGTATACAATGTAAATATAATTAGATTGCAATGATTTTCAAATCTAAGAAACTCATTATTTATCCACACACCCCAAAACAAAACAACAACAACAACAACAAAAAACATTGTAAACATGTAAAATGTTTCCCTTAAGAAATATTGCTATTTTTATGGGGGATAAAAGTAATTTTGAATAGGATGACAGCAAAACATCTGGAAAAAAAAAAAGTTGTAGCACTTTTCCTTCTGGAAGCATTGTCTCGTTTTTCAACAACAGCCTGTAAACATTTAGGAACGGAGGAGATCAGCTGACGGATATTTTTAGGGAAAATGTTGTCAAATTTCGTCCGTTGTATTCTGCCTGTTCAACAATCCTGGGTCTTTTGTCAGATTCTTTGTTGCACCAAATATTTTTAGTTGGTCAGAGGCCAGTTCAGCGCCCGGACTCGTCTATTATGAAGCCACACTGTTGTAAAATATCCAGAATCTAGTTTAGCGTTTGTTTTGCAGAAATTTGCGAGGCCTTCCCTAAAAACGACATCTCGATGGGAGCACGTTTTTCTAAAACCTGCACATATTTTCTGCATTGATGGTGCATTTCTAGATGTGTTAGCTGTCCATATCGAAGGCACAAATGCACCCCCATACTATCAGAGAAGCAGGCTTTAGAACTGTTCTCTGGTAGCATGCTGAATTGAACTCAATCCTTTTTTAAATGAGCTTTAGAAGATTAAAGTGTTTCTGGATGGTGTTCAACGATGACTTATTTTTGTATGATAGAGCTTTAACAGCATTTAGCTTGTCAAACTGTGTTTACAGTCAGTGATTGAACCCATGCAGTGATGTCCAGAACAGAACCAGAACTGTTCCCTTATCAGTCATGTCACTCGGTGCAACATAAATGCTATGGTTAATTGCGCTCCTCGCGATTACCTGAAGGAATACAATCACGCCTTTACAACAGGGGCGTCAGCGTCGCGCCAGAGGCCCCGCCCTCTGGGTACTTAAGCCACTGAGGCCCATCCATCGATCTCTTATTGCCCTTCACCTCGCTTAAACCTGAACTCTCTCTCTCTTCGCGGGACTTCTCTGTTGCTTCATCGCTCGACCAGAGGTGAGCTTGCTCCCTAAACAGGGCGTACAGAGAATTATTCCTGCGTACTGCTAGGTTAGTGAAAGCTAGTCCGGCACATTTTTCCTTAACCCCGAAGTCTTTTCTTCTCCCCTTGTTCCCCAGACTGCTTCACTCAACAGCGCTAACTGCGTCATACCGCTACCTCTGCTAATTCGTAGCAGGCTAGCCAGTGAAAGCGACGTAACGGAGGAGACATCTCAAATAAAAATAAAAAAGATCTTGGAAGGACTCGCTCGTCTTATCTCGGACATGTCTCCGGAGAAAGGAAAGCGAAAGACAAGACTTTCAAAAAAGACCAGCAGGGCGGCGAGCACAACCTCGCGCGCCTGCCCCAGCAGACGCAGTTTTTCCCTCTCAGCGACGGACACCCACGAGACCTGTCCCGTCTGCTTGGGGATGCTGCACGCGAAAATGGCGTTGGACGCGCCCGAGTCTTGCCCACACTGCAGCCAGATGCTGGAGGCGTTGAGGAGGCACCGGGCAGACTTAGTCGCCAAGGCCATGGGGGCTGCTGCGGCGCCAGCAGACCCAGACACTACTGAGCCTCTGACTCCACGCCGGAGCTCAAGAGCATGGCTTTGGATGACAGCACCCAAGTCGAATGGGGCGACAGCCCAGATGTGCTGGCTCCCATGGTGGACTTAACAGTCGAATTTGACACTCGAGGCATGATGAACGAGGACGAGATCTCGATTTCAGCCTCAGGTGAATTTTCTGCGGATGACGCCGATGTCGAATACGAGGAACAGGGAGAAGACCTCTCCCGCACCCCGGTGCCTGTGCTCCCGGAGACTAACTTTTCCATCCCTTCTCTGTTTGACTTGTGTCACAGAGCAACGGACGCACTGCAGATCCCATGGCCGGAGCCTCCACCTCGTCAACAAGTCTCTGCTCGAGAAATGCTACAGAGCTCAGGGCCTCGCGGCGTGTGCAATGAACGCGTCCGCCATGATGCAAGCGTACCTGGTTGAATAACTACAGGAGCTCCAGGTAACGACAGACAAGCAAGCTACCGCTGAGCTGCTAGATGAAGCCCGCAGGGCAACAGACTTTGTGCTCCGCATGATGGGGACATCGGCATGATGGGGACATCGGCTGTTGCACAAGGCAGAGGCATGGCTGAGGTGGTCATCGCAATACGCCATCTGTGGATGACCCTAACTGACCTCCCGGAGGGACAGAAAATTCCTTTTCTCCACCATTCGATAGAACCGACATGACTTTTTGGAAAAGCGCTGGATCGAATTCAGACCAGGCTGGACCAGAGGCGCAAACAGGCTGAAGCTCTCTGGGTGGACATCTCCAGGAGAGCCTTCGCCCCCTCCCAGGGAGTCAGCTGGGAGTAGAGCACCGCAGCCTCGACACCACTCAGCCACACGTGCCCCACCGCAAAAGCGGCCGGCATATGAGGCCGAGCACCGGCAGAGCCCACCGCCGGGCCCACCTCGGACCGAACACGCCTGGAGTAAAAACAGATTTGTTCCCCACCAGGCGGTCCGACACAGAGCCTACTCGGCGAATCGGGACACCAGGCAGAAGCGTGCCTGATGAACCAGGCCCGCTTCTTGACTTTACACGATCACCCGCCCACGCGGTACGGGAAATGATCTTTTCACGTCCAGACTTTGTTTGTAGCATGGTACAAAAAGTTGGTGACTTGGTTTCAGACACAAATCATGTTCTTTCTGCTGTGAGTGACATAAAGTCAAATATGTCGTTACACATAAGCACGAATAAAGCTAAAAAAAACAGCCCTCTCTATTTTCTTGACTCACAAAAAACAAAAACAACAACAACAACAAACACAGTAACATCAACAGAACAGTCCCCTCTGTTCTTCCAGCTGATATAAAGGGCGGGGGCCATCATCCCCCCCTCCCTCACGGCTCACGGGGTGTTAGCCTAATCGATAAACCCCAGCAGGGTGCCTCGGTTCTGTCTGCAACAGACAGGCCCAGAGGCGCCTGCAAGCAGGCCCGTCACTCCTCACAAAGACAGGTGAGAGGGATCATGTGCTCCAGCCCCCGCTTCGTTGTAAACCAGGGGGCTGGCAATACACAAATCAAACAAACCCGTGACACGTCCGCGCTCCAGGGGTGCGCGCCAACAGATTCTGACGACCCACCTTCCTGGCCACCTATTCATCGGATGCCGGTAAGGGCCGGGTGGGCCACGGCAGAAAGCCGCAGGCCAACACCAGTATCACACATTCACAAAGGCAGTTGTGATGAAACTGCAGCGTATGTAAACACTCAGGGTAGAACAGAAATAGCACCAGGGCTAAATCAGACTCTTCTTCCCTTTAATCGAAGAGGACTGAACTCTCTGTCACCAACCAATCTAAAGTCTGCTCAACACAAATGACCATCTCCACATTCTCATGCTGAAGCTGTCTCCTTATTCTCAATTGGCAACACGCCATGCTCAAATAGTGATCCTGCAGCGTGTGACCGCGTTCACTGTGCTGACCCAACCAGGAAACGGGCTGGAGTCAGGAGATCTGCTCGTTTACAAAACTTGCAATCCCTCCGATCCATGACCCCCAACAAAAAGAGGAAAAACAGACATTCTGTTCAGCTTTTGTCTAATAATGACAGCAGATTGCCTCTGCCTCCAAACACTCTCGATCAGAGTACGGTAGTATGGCAGTACATCTGCAGGAAGGCCCTCTCCCTAACGTGGTTGACCTTCAAGGGACCACAGAAATTAGGGCCCTTGAGAGAGAGCTGGTTCCACTACCTGCTCCTCTTCAGGGATCCTCCACGTCACCAGAAGGAACAGTTTCGCCACTTAGGCTGAGAACTGTGGCAAATTTCAGCTTGGTGGTGGAGAGGAACAAGCTGGTGGCCTCAGGCCTGCCCGAGAACATGGTAAATACCATTCAAAACGCACGAGCTGTGTCAACACAGTCTCCCTACGCCCGGAAATGGCATATTTTTGAAGCTTGGTGCACAGAAAGAAATATTATTTCTTATTCATGTGACTTGGCCCAGCTCCTCACCTTTCTTCAGGACCTGTTGGAGAAAGGTCGCTCTTTCTCAACGATTAAGGTGTTCCTATCAGCAATTTCAGCTTGTCACGAGGGCAGGGGGAGCAGGACGCCTGGTGCGCACCCGCTCATAATAAGATTTATGAAGGGCGTGCTAAGGAAGAGACCCCCAGCAGGATCTTGACCCCTGGATGGGATCTTAGTATGGTTTTGGGGGCTCTCTGTGACCCCCCCATTCGAACCACTGAGCGAGATTAAGATAGATTTATTATCTTATAAGACTGCTTTTCTCTTGGCTCTTTGCTCAGCGAAACATGTGGGTGACCTCTATGCTTTGTCCGTACATCCAATGTGTACCAGGTTTGCCCCTGACGGGTCAAAGGTCACCCTAAGGCCTAATCCTGCATATATCCCCAATGTTTTGACTTTAAACCCCAGAAGTCTGGACTTTGATCTCTCTTCTTTTCCACCTGCTCCTGTCCTCACTCAGGAACAGGAAAGGCTGAAGGTTCTCTGTCCCGTGAGAGCTTTAAGCACTTACATGCAGAGAACAGCCGAATGGAGAAAAACAAATCAACTGTTTGTGTGCTTTGCTGCACCAGCTACAGGAAAGGCCCTATCAAAGCAGCGCCTCTCACAATGGGTGACTGAGGCCATTAAAAGGGCGTACAGTAGCAAAGGTCAACAGGTGCCCTCTGGAGTGCTTGCCCACTCCACTCAGGGCTTGGCCACCTCGTGGTCACTGTTCAGGGTGTACCAGTTGCAGACATCTGTGCTGCTATGAACTGGAGCTCAATGAACACGTTTGCAAAGCATTACAGTTTGGATGTTACTGCGTGTGATGTCACTCAGGCTGTCCTTTCTAATGCCTCATCCTCACCTAAAGCATATTGCGCTTCCAAAAATCTCCAAATGCACTGTACTGGCTGCTTGTCAACAGATGACTGTCCTCATCTAACGCGTCTGCAGTGGGAGGAGCGTGTTGGTCCTCCTCTTCCGCTCCGGTGTTTGTTTATTTCCGGTCTCAGAAAAGTGGCAGACGCAATACGAAGAATTGCCTTGTTGTACTTAATCTACAAAGCAGCAACACGCAGACGCCGTGCACAACGACGATTCTGGATTCACCCCACATGAGAGGCGTCATGAATTCAGTGAATTTCACCATCTGATGATCCAAGAGCTGCGCGCAGACGAGGAGCGCTTTCAGCTGTACTTCCGTGTCACCCGCGCCCAGTTTGACGACCTGCTGTAAGTTTCTCCTTCATGTTTACCGCGGGATTTTTTTCATCTGTTAAACGTTTCGCACGGTGCCCACCTAATTCCGTCCCGTCGTCGTGGCGTGATCACATGGCAGAGTCTCTCCTGATTGGTCCTGATTGTTTGCTGCTGGGCAGCGAGCTGAATCTAGCTGTGGAAGCATGGAATGGCGTGCTTCCACAGCAAGGCATCCGAGCAGCACAGTCGCTGCTCGGATGCGATGCTGGAGTAGAAAACAGCTGCTGCTCACTTTCGCGCTGCTTGCATGCTGTGGATGCGCCGCGACACGACCCGCTGCTCCAAGATTCGCGTCCCCATAGACTTCAATGTAAAATGGCTGTTTCGGCTGCGCGAGATGCGTGCGGTGGGGAAGTAGCATTACACACAGTAGAAAGCAGCCTTGGGATGCCTGCTGAATAAAGGCGGACGTTCACACTAGCATGCATTTTACTGAGCATTTCAAGGGCATGATTGTATTACGTTCCCATAGCATTTATGTTGCACCGAATGACATGACTGATAAGGGAACTGAAAGTTATGCACCATAACTCATGTTCCCTGAAGTAAGGGAACAAGGTGTAACATACCTGGCCCTTTCAATGCTGAAAGCTCAGTGAAGTGCATTTTGGAGATCGATGGATGGGCGTCAGCGGCTTAAGTACCTAGAGGGCGGGGCCTCTGGCGCGACGCTGACACCCCTGCCGTAAAGGTGTGATTGTTTTCCTTCAGGTAATCACGCAGAGTGCAATTTCCCATAGCATTTATGTTGCACCTTGTTCCCTTCCTTCAGGGAACATGAGTTATGGTGCATAACTTTCAGTTTTTAATGCTGTGCTCGTGTGCTGCCTCAGGGCCTGACGATGAAGGGTACCCCAAATTGATTTTTGGACAAGCAGAGAGAGTTTGTCAGATTTTGAAAATGTTCTATGATATTATAAACTGAAGATTACGGAATATGAGAGATTGAGCTTCTCTTTTTGAACTTTTATTGCCAAACAAGAACAGGGCAAATTACATACAAACTATTTAGTCTTGAGACTAGGCCATCCCTTCTACAGCAGAAACAAAAATATGATATGTATTTGTCATTGCACAGGGCTAAGTTAATACAAAAGAGCTTTATTTTAGAAAGTTACCAATAGATCCCCACAGTCTTTCAAAGCTCTGAGTTTTAAATAGTAGTTGATTGTTCCATTATGTACACGTCTTATTTTTGGAATCCACTGATCAGTAGTTGGTGGGTCGGGTTTCATCCAATTTACCATGATCATTTGTCTTGCTGTCATGAGGAGAATATGTATCAGAGAGCTTTGGTCATGGGTGAGATGATCAGGGAACACATCAAGTAAAAAGATGACGGGGTCAAAAGGGATTTGTATCTTCAATAATCTTTCCAACACATCCCTGACACCTTTCCAGAAGTCCTGCACCCGACCACATCCCAAACACACTTTCTCCAACAGTCGCCATTATTGCCACTCCCAGAAAGAAAAGTACAGGTAGTCCTCGACTTACAACGGCCTCGACTTACGACGTTTCGGGGTTACGACACGCATCTCCATAAAAAAATTTAAAAATTGGAAATTTTTTATTTTGAAAAGCCGAGTTCCGAGTTATTTCCGGTAGGGCTGGGCCATATCATATCGTTCTCAATAATACAGGTAAAAAAAAAGCTTGCCCGGGCAAAAAAGTTATATCATGATATGCTTATTTCATGACGTAATACGTCAGGGCGCCCCGCGCCCTTAACAACCGAGCGCTTCGAACGACCAAACCGAACTGCGCACCTTCCCTCCACCAGTCTGTACTGGTGTAACGCTAATTAGTTACGTGCAATACTAGCTAGCTAAAATGCTAAAAACAAACAATGCGCGTCTCAGCTTCTCTACCCCCTGCTCTAAACTGCAGGTACAGACAACTCAAATGTCTCCCCCTCCCCCTGCCCCGCTCTGATCAGCCGGTGCAGGCTGCCTCTCTCTCGCTCTAAACTGTCGGTATAAACACGCGCAGCTCAACTTCTCTTGAGCTCCACAGTCGGTCCACGGACCAAGAGGCAGGTGATCAAAGACAGGTCAGTTAAAAAAATGAATCAGAGGAATGACACATTCCTGCAGGAACAGATGAAGCTGAAACACGAACAATTGCTTCAGGGTCAGCTGGACGCCTTGTTACAAGTTCTGGAAGTTATAGCTCATTTAAAGGCAACATATATTTTTTCGTAGGTTTCATTTATGCTCAACAGATTTTAAGATTCATTTTATTTAGTTGTTTTAGGAAACTACACCTGCACTTTAGTTTTTGTGGTGGATTTTGTTTATCTATATTTTGTGCAGACTTTTTCAATCTAAATAACAGATCTTTTTTTTTTTATACTTGGAGACTGAATACTTTACTAAATAAAGTAATTTCACTAAAATTACCCCTTGTTGTTTTTTAACATTTTATATAATACTACAAAGCAACATGTTAAGTTAATTTTGTCAAATAAAAACTTTTTTTTTGTTATATCACGAAATTTATCGTTATCGTGATAATGCTCTGAAATATCACAATATAATTTTTGAGCCATATCGCCCACCCCTACTTTCCGGTTTTGACAGCAGAAGCAGTAGCTTGACGGCAGAAGCAGCACACTCAGTGGAAAATTACAGGAGACCTCATTGTTTGGATCGGATGTTTACAGGCAGACCGGTGGTACAGGAGGTTAGATGGGGCTAACATGCTAACAGACCTTACTGTAATCTCTGGACTGCGCGTGGAAAACTACAGGAGACCTTATTGTTTGGACCAGAGGTTTACAGGCAGACCGGAGGCAGAGGAGGTTAGGAGAGGCTAACATGCTAACAGACCTTACTGTAATCTGGACCGCACGTGGAAAAGTACAGGAGACCTTATTCTGGTGAAGATTCTCAGTCGTCCAGGACATGATAAAATCAAAAAGGCGTTCAATACAAGATCAACTGGACTTTATTTGTTGCAGAAAACGTTCCGACTCCTATCCAGGAGGCTTTTTAAATTCACTTAGAACAAACTGTGAGAGTTTGGAGTTATAACAGAACCNTAATTTATTTTGAAAGCCGAGTTTCTTCTGGTTTTGACGGTAGTAGCAGTAGCTTGACGGCAGAAACAGAGCACTCAGTGGAAATTTACAGGAGACCTCATTGTTTGGACCGGAGGTTTACAGACCGGAGGCAGAGGAGGTTAGGAGGGGCTAACATGCTAACAGACCTTACTTTAATCTGTGGACCGCGCGTGGAAAAGTACAGGAGACCTCATTGTTTGGACCGGAGGTTTACGAGGCAGCGAGGCTACAGCTGAGCAACGAGCTAACATGCTAATAGACGGATGAAGACTCCACCAGCTCCCAGTAGGAAAATAACCATTTTTTCCCTTCATTATGGCTCCAAAGGTATGTGTTTTTTGATAATTCTGTAGGGTACTGTGTTAGGATAGGCTAAGTGCTTGGTAAAATACAGTATTGTACATATAAGGTGCAGTTTGGGCAGCACGGTGGCACAACTGGTAGAGCTGCTGCCTCTCAGCGAGAAGGTTGCCGGTTCAAATCCCGGTCCGGGGCCTTTCTGGGTGGAGTTTGCATGTTCTCCCCGTGCATGCGTGGGTTTCCTCCGGGTACTCCGGTTTCCTCCCACAGACCAAAAAACATGCTTGTTAGGCTGATTGGTGACTCTAAATTGACCCTAGGTGTGAGTGTGAGAGTGGATGGTTGTTTGGTGTGAGTGAGACAGGTCCCTCTTGTAAATGAGTCCCCGTGACTCAACGAGGCTAGCCTGTATAAATAAAGGTTGAATGAATGAATGAATGAAAAAGTTTGGACGTATTTTCCGACTTACAACGAAATTCGACTTGCGACGTCACGTAGGAACGGAACTCCGTCGTAAGTCAGGGGCTACCTGTATTGAGAATAAGCAGTAACTGTAAATACTGTTAAGTTCATAGGGAACCCAGATAGTATGAGACTTAACGAGTCAAGTCCACAAGTAAAAGGTTTAACGTGTTTATTATTTACAGTGAAACAAACAACTGCAAGGGAGATCCTCTGGAACCCTGAGGAGCAAGGAGATGGGTCAGGTAGGTATTTCTGGTACGAGGATAATCTGTAATCTTGTTTTACAGTGTTGGAGGTGTGTCTCGTCATGGGAGGACTGTCCAGGAGTTCTAAGATGTGGACACGAGTGAAGCAGGCAAGTGGGTGGAGGGCAAGGAGCACGAGGAGACACTGGCATCAGGGAAGGGCAGGACACTGAGGTACTCGAGGGACACAGGTAAACTGTAGCACGAAGAGAGATAAGGTTAGTCAAATTCACACAGAATAACAACTTGGCCAGAAGCATAAATACCATGTTGCATTGGTAATGCTCCAGCGGAGAGTAGAGCCAATCTGCCGCCGAGGGAGTGCAGTGGGATGGCCTGCAGGTGTGGTTGATTAGTGGCCATCTTGGATCAGGAAGCTGCAGAAGCCTGTATTCTCACAAATACTGACGGCGTTAAAATGTATTTAGTTAATTATTGCTACTAAGACATGTTTCTAGCTAGCAAACAATAAAGAAAAATAAATACATCTGTTAGCCATGTGGAAATAAATCAGCGTAACCGTCTGACCAATGACCTTGTGTACATAATTTTGTTCCACCTCATCTACCACATGTGAGGCAAATGACAATAAAGAACCTTGAATTGGTGGTCTGTGGTCCTTCAGTGGGTCGGTCTCATCAACAGTTGATTCAGTTCTCTCATGACCTAAGATGACAGACAACAACTTTCCAGCAGTGGCAGAAATGATAACAAGTCATGCAGTGTGATGGCTGCTGCGACTGACGTCTATTTCCAACTACGAGCTCATTCACTGCTGTCTCCTTTGACTTTTATAGAGTTAGAATATAATAATTAGAGTATCATTTTCCTTTTTATTGTTGGACAGCTATCTCTATTAGATTTTTGTGGACTACTCATTTCTTCAGTCACAAAAAAGTGGTACAGTCCTACATCTATTTAATCTTGCATCCTCCAGTGTGACTACAGAGATGTTAGAATCTTGATAGTTTTTTCTCACTTGCCCTCGATGAAGACGGATGCTTTTCTTTCCTCTCCTGCCTTCCTCCTGCTTTTGCTCTTTGTCATGTGTATCAGAGCCTCTCTTTACTCATATTCCGATTCATAAATTATTATTACGGATCTGGTCGTCTGGTCTCTCAATGCGATTGATAGAAAAATTTGACCAAGAGACAGGGTGCTGGAGAGCCCTCAAGCTCTGCATAGATGCATGCAGCTGGGTATGTGATGGACTCCTGGGGGCAGTGGAAGACGATGTGCCTGTCTGTACTGTCCATGGAGGATATGAAGATATGTACATTATTGGATTTATGACAACAGGATTTCTGCTTTTTGGAAGGATATTGAAAAATTTGAAAGACATTGGCAGCAGTTTTGGCCACGGTAAAGCTGCCAGCCTTATGTGAAGGATTAATTTGTGCTTTCAGCTCTCAGACTTATATGCTTTGCAAGCTCAACCGCAATCGTAGGCCACTTGTGGCTCCTGGAACTTGCCTGCATGAAGGATTTGACCTTGGAGAAGGCTAACGAGCATGGACTGGCAGAATGTCCACAAATCTGACTGTCTGGATTCGCCATCAAAAGTACCAGCAGAACTGAAGACAGACAGAAATCAGAGTCTGCCTGCCCAAAACAATTGTTTATCTGAACCTGCCCAGACAGCATTTACAAGTACATTTGGGCCGGATCCGTTTACAAGTCGCCAGATCCGCATAACAGTCAGATGCGGTTTACACCTCTGAGCCAACTCCTTACCGGGCTCGTTTACAAGTCGCCAGATCCGCATAACAGTCAGAGACGGCGTGGTGTTGTGTGCCAGTTCCACCCCGATTCTGAGATAATGAGCTGCAGCTGGGTGTGGTTCTGATCCGGTTTTTGCCTGCAGACCGAATGCGCCAGCCTCAGAGGTTTACAAACTGACATCTGGCTCTGATCTGGTCCCAGACTGCAAGCCAACTGCGCCTTCCTTATTTTTGAAAGCAACAGACGCAGCAGTGCCGGAGTCAACTTTTGAAGATTACGTCGCACCAACAGGAAAAGGAACGAGCACAACTTCCGTATTTACAGAATAAAATCACCACGGGCGGACTAATCCTAGCTCTATACGGATTTATTTGTACAAAAAAGCTGTAAAACTATCATTTATGACTATTCTATGACTAAACTATTATATTTAAGACTATGACTACACCTAATAACGCAATACAAGAAATAAATAAATAAAAAGTATTTTATTCTGAAATGTAAACATCACTTCCTGTTGCTCAAACCAATGTCCTGTCGCTTATTTACGAGAGAAGATCAAGGCAGCCTTTCCTGTTGTTCTCCTTCTTCCACCGAATGAATTGTTTTGTTCTGACTTTCGCATGCTTGTGGTAAGTGTATTTAAATGTATTATGAAATAAACCTCAAACAGAACGGAATTATAGGGCTTTATCTTTGCAGTGTACTCTACGAAAAAGGCAAACAGTTGGTTTTAATCATTATCTTTAGTAAGGCGGGTTAACATCGACTTTCCCCACTTATGCTAACCCCGGCGCTAACATTAGTTTCTGACAATGTATTAAAATGTAATATGAAAGAAACTTCAAACTGAGTAAAACGGAATTGTAGGGCTTTATCTTTGCAGTGTAGTGTTGCATGACTTGATAGTTTCCCCCG
>JBBPBX010076841.1:0-10963 GCA_038048925.1 Garcialebias charrua
TATATATATATATCAGTGGTGGACCCTCAGGGCCTGCAAGGCCTTCAGAGAAGGCCTTAAAATTATTTAAAATTAAAATTAAAAATTAAAAATTAATATTTTTTATTTTTATTATATTTTGTCCATGAATACGTATTAAATAATCCCAAATGGTCTGACCGCTTACTTTCATTGCTACCTCCCTGTTTGCTCTGCTTCCAGAGTGTATTTTAATATTTAAGCCTTTAACCAATCACATTTTAGCCACTACTTGTTGCTAGGTAGATTAGAAGCCTTCACTCGCAGCTCTGCTTCTCACTGCAGCGCTATCCAAGCTGTTGCTTCAACCAATCAGATTTTGAGTTGGCGAGACCTGATGCTAAACGCGTCACCAAGAGTATTCACCGCAACCAACACGGAAATGTCAGCTATTCACCCGTTTTGATTGGATAGTCAACGTGTGACGTCACACCCGCGGCGCGGAAGTTGATAGTCGGTTCGGGCTGGCCAGAGGCTCTGGGGCTGGCCATTAAAATACAGTAAGCTTTTTCACAATTTTTTTTTTAGAATCCAAGTAGGTTTTTACAGTTTTGCAATGGTCCAAACTTGCTGTGTTATTGGATGTAATGTCCGGTCACACGACCTGAAAGGTAGAAAGAGAGAAAACGGGCTTTGTTTACTGTTTGCTGCACCGTAGTGAAGTTAGTTTCAAGTTGGACGTTGGATATTAAAGCTCCGTGTCAGCGTGTCTTCAGCACTGCGTTGCTTCGTCCAACTTCAAACTAACTTTACCGCGGTGTTTGCTGCTGGAAACAACGCGAAGTAGGAGCTCCTGATTCAGCTGTGACACATCATGGTACAACTTTCTGCATGTCCCAAAATAACTGCTAGTTTGTTCCACACACTCTGGTGAGTTTTGTTATATTATTTATAGATAATTATTGTTTGAATTGATTGTTTGAATTTATTTTGTTTTAAGAAGGAGCAAATATGATTTTTTTTCATCTGTTGCTACCTTTCATTTTATATGTTGTTTTTTTCCCTTTCATATATCTGTAAATTGTCAGAGTCAGTCAGAGTCAGAGAGTCTTTATTGTCATTTGCACCGCATGTGGTACATGTGATGAAAACGAGATTATGTACACAGGGTCCCAGTTACATCCAACAACAAAATGCAAGAGAAAAACAGTAATAACATCTAGGATTAACTAAGAAAACATCAACTAGAAATACACTAAGCCCTAATGTAGTAGAAAAACATCATTATATATAAACAGCAGCACGAACATGAGTCTGTATGAGCAGATGGTCACAGATGAACACAGCAACAAGAAAACAGATCAGCATCAGCATGATGTGATATTTCACAGTGATTATTCTTATTATTTATTAATTCATGAGTCTAACAGCCTCAGGGTAGAAGCTGTTCCTCAGTCTAGTTGTTCTACATTTGATGCTCCTCAACCTCTGTCCTGAGGGGAGTGGGGCAAAGAGTGTGTGTGCTGGGTGAGTGAGGTCTTTCATGATGCAGGTGGCTCTTTTCCTGCATCTGGAGGTGTAAATGTCTGTGATGGTGGGGAGACTGACTCCAACAGACTTCTGTGCAGCCTTCACCACTCTCTGTAGAGCTTTCCTCTCTTCAACTGTGCAGCCTCCATGCCACACGTTGATGCTGGAGCACAGGATGCTCTCCACTGCACACCTGTAGAAGGAGGTGAGAACTGGGCTGCTCAGACCAGCTCGTCTCAGCCGTCTGAGGAAGTAGAGTCTCTGATGACCTTTCTTGATCAGGCTGGTGGTGTTGTTGCTCCAGCTGAGGTTATCATTCATGTGTACACCCAAGTATTTGTAGCTGGAGACCACTTCCACCACTGATCCACCTATGTTCAGTGGGGTGTGTGTTTGTTTGTTCCTTCTGAAGTCCACAATCATCTCCTTTGTCTTCTTCACATTCATGTGAAGATTATTCTCTTTGCACCAGCTCTCCAGGTGTTCCACCTCCTGTCTGTAGCTGGACTCATCATTGTTTGTGATGCATCCCACCACCGCTGTATCATCTGCAAACTTAACAATATGACAGCCTGGAAGTGTGGCTGTACAATCATATGTGAGCAGAGTGAACAGAAGAGGGCTCAGCACACATCCTTGAGGAGAGCCAGTGCTGAGGGTTATGGTGGAGGAGGAGAAGTTGTGGATCTTCACGGACTGTGGTCTGTCTGTTAAGAAGTCTAGTACCCAGTTACAAATAGAGGGGCTTAGTCCAAGTGTGGATAGTTTGTCTATCAGAGTTTGGGGGATCATGGTGTTGAAGGCAGATGTGAAGTCCACAAAGAGCAGACGCACGTATGAGTCCTTCTGATCCAGGTAGAAATTGTATTTGTGTTTTTAAAAAAAACTCAAAATTTCAAAGGTTCAACTAACATTTTTTATTTTTATTTTATTTTATTTATTCATTTTATAATTTTATAATACATTATGTGTCCTGTTCAGCCTTTTTGCCATCTTTTTATTGTCTCACACAAAACTCTGTCTAATATCAGACAAGATCATAACAGAAGTTGAGACCTCAAATTATTACCTGGGGATATTAAATATTTATTATCAATTATTAATATAATATTAAAGACAGTGTAATAACAAATAATCAGCATTTTTGGTGAGTAAAATGTTGTTATATTCCTAAATAATATTGCAGTTTTATCAGGTTATTTTTTATGCTTTTTTTATGTGTGTCGCAGCTGTACCTGTAGTAGAAGTTTATAGCCATAAAATAGTTATTGAGGCTTGGATTGATTCAGACGGAGCACTACTGAAGGCCTAGGTGTGAAATGCACGGCCCGCCACTGGTTCCAACTATAGGGGTATCACACTTTTAAGCCTCCCTGGTAAGGTCTATTCAGGGGTTCTGGAGAGGAGGGTCCATCGGATAGTCGAACCTCGGATCAGGAGGAACAATGTGGTTTTCGTGCTGGTCGTGGAACACTGGACCAGCTCTACACCCTCAGCAGGGTCCTGGAGGGTGCGTGGGAGTTTGCCCAACCAGTTTACATGTGCTTTGTGGACTTGGAGAAGGCATTCGACCGCGTCCCTCGGGGGGTTCTGTGGGGGGTACTCCGGGAGTATGGGGTACCAGGCCCATTGATATGGGCTGTTAGGTCCCTGTACGACCGGTGTCAGAGCTTGGTCCGCATTGCCGGCAGTAAGTCAGGCTCGTTTCCAGTGAGAGTTGGACTCCGCCAAGGTTGCCCTTTGTCACCGATTCTGTTCATAACTTTTATGGACAGAATTTCTAGGCGCAGCCAAGGTGTTGAGAGGATCCGTTTTGGTGGCCTTAGAATCGCTTCTCTGTTTTTTGCAGATGATGTGGTCCTACTGGCTTCATCAGTTCGTGATTTACAACTTTCACTGGAGCGGTTTGCAGCCGAGTGTGATGCGGCCGGGATGAGGATCAGTTCCTCCAAATCCGAGGCCATGGTCTTGAGCCGGAAAAGGGTAGCATGCCCTCTCCGGGTCGGGGAGGAGGTCCTGCCCCAAGTGGAGGAGTTTAAGTATCTCGGGATCTTGTTCACGAATGAGGGAAAACTGGAGCGTGAGATCGATAGGCGGATAGGTGCAGCGTCCGCAGTGAAGCGGGCGCTGTACCGGTCTGTCGTGGTGAAGAGAGAGCTGAGTCAAAAGGCAAAGCTCTCAATTTACCGATCGATCTACGTTCCCACCCTCATCTATGGTCATGAGCTTTGGGTTATGACCGAAAGAACAAGATCTCGGATACAAGCGGCTGAAATGAGTTTTCTCCGCAGGGTGGCTGGACTCTCCCTTAGAGATAGGGTGAGAAGCTCAGTCATCCGGGAGGGACTCGGAGTAGAGCCGCTGCTTCTCCACATCGAGAGGAGCCAGTTGAGGTGGCTCGGGCATCTGGTTAGGATGCCTCCTGGACGCCTCCCTGGTGAGGTGTTCCGGGCATGTCCCACCGGGAGGAGACCCAGAGGAAGACCCAGGACACGCTGGAGGGACTATGTTTCTCGGCTGGCCTGGGAACGCCTTGGGATTCCCCCAGAGGAGCTGCTCCAAGTGGCTGGGGAGAGGGAAGTCTGGGCCTCCCTACTTAGGCTGCTACCCCCGCGACCCGACCCCGGATAAGCGGAAGAAGATGGATGGATGGATGGATGGAGTTTGATTCATTCATTCAACCTTTATTTATACAGGCTAGCCTCGTTGAGTCACGGGGACTCATTTACAAGAGGGACCTGTCTCACTCACACCTAGGGTCAATTTAGAGTCACCAATCAGCCTAACAAGCATGTTTTTTGGTCTGTGGGAGGAAACCGGAGTACCCGGAGGAAACCCACGCATGCACGGGGAGAACATGCAAACTCCACCCAGAAAGGCCCCGGACCGGGATTTGAACCGGCAACCTTCTCGCTGAGAGGCAGCAGCTCTACCAGTTGTGCCACCGTGCTGCCCTTATTAGATAAATTGGCTGAATTTCCATTTGTAACTGTGTCAAATAAAGAACTAGAAGCAACAAAATGTTTATTGAAACAGTTCAGGATCTCGTGCTTATTTGACACAGGAACAGAGTCAACAAGAAATTGTGATGGGAGGTCAGATGACTGGGGGGTGCCTGAGAGAGATTTGATGGTTTTCCAGAATCTTTCAGGTTCGTTTAGATTTTTGTAAGTCTGAGATAAAAAATAGTTACGTTTTGCGGCTTTGATGGCAGTTGTGAATTTATTCTTCAGCTGCCGAAAATTCAACCAATCAGTGTCTGAGCCAGATTTTCTCGCTGCGACCCAAAGATGATGTCTCCTGTGCAGGAGGTCAGCTAGTTCAGGAGTAAAACTAAGTTTCTTCAGGTTTCAGCCTGTCTCAGTAATGCTAAACCACCACCTTCCAACATCAGTAGAGAAGAGAAAGATGCACTCAACACTCTTAGCAAGGACAAAAACATCATAATTCTCCCAGCAGACAAAGGAAGGTGCACAGTGATTTTGAACCAGAAAGACTATCATGAGAAAGTTATGTCACTCCTTAGTGACTTAACCACTTATGAACCGCTGAAAAGAGATCCAGGAAGTGGTTACAAGAAGAAGTTGATAGATTGCCTGAAAATTTTGAAGCAGGACAAGGCTATTGACAATATTCTGTACCACAGACTGTACCCAGGGGAGGCCACGCCAAGTCTGTATGGTTTACCCAAAATCCACAAACAAGGTGTACCTTTAAGACCAATTGTTAGCATGATTAACTCGGTCACTTACAATGTTTCCAAATATCTGGCATCTGTACTCATCCCTTTAGTTGGCAGCTCAGAACACCACATACAGAACACCATGGACTTTGTGGAGAAGGTGAAGGGTGTCATCATGGAGACTGATGAAACAATGGTCTCTTTTGATGTCACATCACTCTTTACGTGCATTCCTGTTGATGAAGCAGTAGAGGTGGTCTGTTTAAGGTTAAAATCAGACACCACTCTGAACAGCAGGACCACACTTTCCACAGAGCAACTGTGTCAACTCTTGAAACTGTGCCTGCAGTCAACCTACTTCACATATGGGGAGCAATATTATAGGCAGAAACATGGGTGTGCTATGGGGTCTCCAGTTTCTCCTATTGTTGCCAACCTGTACATGGAGGAGGTAGAAAAGAGAGCCTTGACGTCCTTTTCAGGGAGACCACCAAGTCATTGGTTCAGGTATGTTGATGACACCTGGGTTAAAATTAAATCTCAGGAAGTCCAACATTTCACTGATCACATCAACTCTGTGGATAAATATATCAAGTTCACACGAGAAGATGTAAAAAATGGCAGGTTGGCTTTCTTGGACTGTGAGGTCTCAGTTTCTGATAGAGGAAATTTGCAAACTGAGGTGTACCACAAACCCACCCACACAGACCAGTATTTACAGTTTGACTCCCATCACCCTCTGGAGCACAAGTTAGGAGTCATCAGGACTCTGTACCACAGAGCAGACAGCGTCCCCACTAACTCAGCAGCCAGACAGAAGGAGAAATCACACACAAAACAGGCTCTAGAGAAATGTGGATATCCTAACTGGGCCTTCCTGAAAGAAGAAACCCAAACAGGACTCCAGCAGCCATCAGGTGAAAAGAAGGAACCCAGACCCAGACCAGTGGTCATTCCAGATGTTGCAGGAGTTTCAGAGACATTGAGACGTTTATTTTCTAAACACAACGTCCCAGTGGCTTTTAAACCCCAAAATACATTAAAGACTGGTTCATCCCAAAGATCCAGTCCCCCGGCACAAACAGAGTAATATTGTGTATGTTGTTCAGTGTCAGGAGGGTGATCAGTCTTATATCAGGGAAACTAAACAGCCACTGGCCAAAAGGATGGACCAGCACAGAAGATCAACATCATCAGGTCAGGACTCTGTGGTCTACACTCATCTCCAGGTCAGAGGTCACTCTTTCAAGGATGAAGATGTTCACATCCTTGATAGAGAGGAACGATGGTTTGAGAGAGGAGTAAAGGAGGCCATCTTTGTGAAAAGAAACCGTCCATCATTAAACAGAGGTGGAGGCCTCCGGGTTCAACTGTCTCCCTCTTACAATGCTGTTATTGCTAGTATCACTCAGCCCTCTGTGAATAGCAAACAACCATCAGGGTGCTAATGATCCATTGTTAGGCTGATGGCCCTCCTTGATCATGTGAGCAACTGGTTTCAGGCTGTCATCAGCCAACTGGTTGTGCAACACTGTGAGAGGGTGCTATTTATAAGACTGAGCTGAATACAGCAACTCAGACTGAGGAAGTCTTTCGGACGAAAGACGAAACGTTTCTACATTTTTTTTTGCTTTATTTTGTTTTATTTTTTGAATGTCCAGAGGACCAGACTTAGCTTTTTTAGATTTCTTCAGGTTAATCCCATTGAGCCTCGGGGACTCATTTACAAGAGACCTCAATTTTTAACAAAGAGTGATGACAACAGTGGACAACAATAGAAAATCATAAAAGATGTGGACAAATTGATCATTTATTATTTTTAACGTTAAAATAAAATGGAAACCAAAAGGACAATCAAAAGGAGAAGTAGTGAATAAACAGCTAGAATGTAAAGCGGTGTAGAAAACTAAAAACAGGAACATGTCTGCATTGGCTTTTGCCAGGAATTTAACAGCAGTTTGAATCCACTTAGAGAGGTCAAGGTCGAGAGCTTCAGATCTTTTTGCAAGATATTCCAGGAAACAGGAGCAGAGTAGGAGAAGGTCCAGATGAGGCCAGACTCGAGACTGTACTGACACTGTAATTTCTCTGCTAAAATGTGGGGCTGAATACAATTATAAGCAGAAGATGTGGGGCGGCCGTGGCGTAGTGGTAATGGCAGTCGTCCCCCGATCGGAAGGTTGGCGGTTCGAATCCCGGTTCCCCACACCATGTGTCGTTGTGTCCTTGGGCAAGACACTTAACCCCGAGTTGCTCCCGGTAGGACTGGAAAGCACCTTGCATGGTAGTCTGCCGCTACCGGTGTATGAATGTGTGTAGCATTCAATGTGTGTAGCACTTTGAGATTTTCAGTAATAAAAAGTGCGTTATAAATTGAATTCATTATTATTATTATTATTAAGAAAAGTCAATAAAAAGCAATCTTACAAATGTTTTTGTACCTTCAAGGTGTCCTACAATCATATTTAAAGGTTGTCACACAACTGAAAACACATGCAAGAAGCCTAAAAGAAATTACTTCACTTTTAATTTGTCAACCTGTTACTGTTTGGACCTGCAGCTCAGTTTTCAGAACCATCGTCCAGAACTTTATCAAGTCACAGAAAGTTGGACTTTAATGACTAAACGGCTGTTTTCACAGCGCAACATGGAGGATTTGACCACAGGATGTTGAATTTACAAACTCTTCTGAGTCTGTCCTCTTCTTCTCCAGTCTCTACGTCCAAACTTCAGTCTTTGTCTCCGTCCATCCAGAGTGTCTCTGTTGCAGGACTGACATGTCCTCTCAGAGGTCAGAGATCATACACCCAAACTCCCATTGACTTCCACTGCATCTGAGCAGAGTCTTCTCTTTTTGTCACATCTCCTCCATAAAACCCTGTAGAACAGTGGTTCTTAACCTTTTTTGAGGTACCAAACCCACCAGTTTCATATGCCCACTCACTGAACACTTCTTTGGTAATAAATAAAATAAAAAAAAATTTCTTCCAAATTCTAAATTCAATTTACTGGTGTACAAAATGAGCCAATATGTCTTTACTCGTGTTCTTTATTCTGTCGCTGATTGTGTCATTTGAAAGAGGAATTTGGGCTAATTTACCTTTTGGCCGCTGTTCCGAGTAGCAGATTTGCCATCTTTAATGCAGCTGGTTTTATGAGTATTTCACCGATGGTGTGTGGCTTACCCTGCCTTGCGATCAAATAAGCAACTTTGTACGATGCTGTGAGTGTCAGTTTGCTAACGGGTACAAATCCAAGAGCAGGCAGAGTGGCCCTTTCATCGAATCTGGCTCATTTCACCTTGAATTCACCAAGCGTTGTGTTCTTGTATTCCCCAACTCCATGCAGCTTCATGAAGTGTTCCTTTAGTTTTACCGGTGTAAGACTAGAGTTGCTCAACTTGGCATTGCATATCATGCAGATAGGACGCTGACTCCCATCCCGTTCCATGACACGTGAATCCATGTTGTACATATTGGTCCAACCACCTTCTTTTTTTGCTTGACATATTTAGTATGGATTAAAATATTATGAAAAAAAAACACACAACGTACAACTACGACAGCCATTGACTACTTCACGCACTCAATTCGCCAATCGTGTGATCCTCTGCACTGTAGAGGTTGACTCTGCAGCCATCACTTGCTGCAGGGCAAATTGGGGTGTGTCATCACAACTTTACACAAGTGTGTCTTTACCTCTGTGGCAGAGGCTCTGCCGAACCCCTGAGACCGACTCATCGAACCCCTGGGGTTCGATCGAACCCAGGTTAAGAACCACTGCTGTAGAACCATCAAACAGAACCTCTGGAACCATTAGAAACTCCTGCTGCTCACGAGTCAACAGTCAACACGAGTCAACCTCACCACCAGATGAAGAGCATCTCAGCATGACCGCAGCAGAAGTAAGGAGGACTTTCAGGAGGATCAACCCTCACAAAGCAACCAGCCCAGACAACATCCCCGGGAAAGTGCTGAAAGAATGCACTGATCAGCTCTGCGAGGTGCTGGCCGACATCTTTATCACCTCACTTGCCCTGGAAACAGTTCCCATCTGCCTGAAGACCACCACCATCAACCCAGTCCCAAAGAGCTCCACAGTGACTGGTCTGAATGATTATTGGCCAGTAGCCTTCACCCGCTAAATGCTTCGAAAAACTGATCATGACCCACATCAAAACATCCATCAACATCAACGAGGACCCTCATCAGTATGCATACCACAAGAACTGATCAACAGAAGACGCCATCTCCTCTGTGGTCCACACTGCTCTCACCCACCTGGATCAGAAAGACTCCTACGTCCATCTGCTCTTTGTGGACTTCACGTCTGTCTTCAACACCATGATCCCCCAAATCCTGGTGGACAAACTATTTATACTAGGACTAAGCCCCTCCATTTGTAACTGGGTCCTGGACTTCTTAACAAACAGCCTTCAGTCTAAGGATCCACAACTTCTCCTCCTCCACCATAACCCTCAGCACTGGCTCTCCACAAGGATGTGTGTTGAGCCCTCTCTTGTTCACTCTGCTCACATATGATTGTGCAGCTACCCATCCAGGCTGTCATATTGTTAAGTTTGCAGATGATACAGCTGTGGTGGGATGCATCACAAACAATGATGAGTCCAGCTACAGACAGGAGGTGGAACACCTGGAGAGCTGGTGCAAAGAGAATAACAATGTGAAGAAGACAAAGGAGATGATTGTGGCCTTCAGAAGGAACAAACATAACCACACCCCAGGGTGTATTATCACCGCAGATCCTCTTATGTTCAGTGGGGTACTGAACATAAGAGGATCTGCAGTTGTGGTCTCCAGCTACAAGTACCTGGGTGTACACATGAATAACAACCTCAGCTGGAGCAACAACACCACCAGCCTGATCAAGAAAGATCATCAGAGACTCTACTTCCTCAGACGGCTGAGGCGAGCTGGTCTGAGAAGCTCAGTCCTCACCTCCTTCTACAGGTGTGCAGTGGAGAGCAGGTTAAAGATGTGTGGTTCAACAGTCTGCAGAACCCACCACGGCATGTCAGCTCCAGCAGGCACACAAATCTAACGGCCACAGACCGGAACCCATGCCCCGACAAGCTGGTCCAACGGTGGCCGGCGTCGTCCACCCACAGCCCGCCGCAAAAGCGCAGCGGTCCACACCCGCCAGCTGTCAGGAATAAATCCAGCAAGTCGACGCCCAGGCGGAAGTCAGAACCGGTAGACAGCACCGCGGAGATTCTCACAAAAGAAGGAAAAAAAGAAAGCCCAGAGGGAAAAAAAATACAGGGGGGAAATATTAGCAGTTTGATGTTTAAAATTGATGATACAGATGTATGAAATGATTATTTAGACACTAGCAACTGGATACTCATGCAGAGCTCGCACAGAGCCGTCAACACCCGCCGCCGGGTAGGACCATGCTCTTAGCTCATATCTTAGATGTTACTACTGTTTTTCTTTTACATTTTATTGTTGGATGTAACGGGACCCTGTATATATAATTTCGTTCCACCAAATGTACCACATGTGGTGCGAACAACAATAAAGAATCTCTGACTCTCTGACTCAATGACTCTGAGGTTATTTGATCAAATGTTGTTTTCACACAGAGACTGTTTCTGACACTTACTTCTAGTCTGCCTGTCTTATTAGGACTGCTGTCAGACAAAGGTTATCACAACAAAATGAAAGGGTCAGATTTCATTTAAGTTTTTGATCCAACAGGGTTCTATGAATTTTCAGTTCAAACTGCTTAAAGTGCAGAATAAATAAATATGTTTGTTATTTTATGATAATT